>PVLD010002438.1:0-166341 GCA_004027595.1 Dinomys branickii | reverse complement strand
CATATTTTCTCTAGCTCTGTGAGGTATGTTAACGGTAGTTTGATGGGAATTGCATTGAATCTGTACAACAGTTTTGGTAGTATGGCCATTTTTACAATGTTAGTTCTTCCTAACCATGAGCATGGTATGTTTTTCCATTTATTGAAGTCCTCTTCAATCTCCTTTTTCAGAGTACTGTAGTTTTCACTGAATAAATCTGAGAAAGGACTTTAGATTGTTACCTCATTTTTGTATGTGGCCTTAAGTAACTCATCAGCTTTTCTTTCCTGCATCAATTTAGTTTTTCAAAGAAAAGACAATGGTAGTTAAATACCAATTTTTAGAATAAAAACGGATATGCTATATAGGGTACTATATTAATGAATATGCAAGAGTCCTGTGTTGAGGGTACTATATTGTTAGGTTTTCATACTATAAACATAATAGAAACAATATAAACAAATGTGTTATGTTTTCATGGATAATGTGTCCTTTTGTTGAGCTCTGTGAGGAGTAGCAGATGTAATTAATGTAACAATGGAGCAAACTAGGTTATTTCTGCAAGTCTTCATTAGATAGAAAGAAAAAACTAGCCCTTGAACTTCCAAAGCATCTTCAATGTTCAAACAGCTTCAGTCAGCTAAATGTTTTTGTGTCATACAAACATACAGAGTATTCTAAAGGAAGACACAAACTCTTCTAGTGCCACACTGAAACTATTTTTCCTTAATATAGCAGGCAGCAGCCACCACAGTCTCAGAACATTCCAGAGAGCCTAGCGCTGCAGGCAGGCTCTCAGACAGCTCCTCTGAAGCCTCCAAGTTGAGTTCCAAGAGTGCTAAGGAAAGAAGAAATCGGAGGAAGAAAAGAAAACAAAAAGAGCAGTCTGGTGGAGAAGAGAAAGATGAGGACGAGTTCCATAAATCGGAATCTGAAGACAGCATCAGGAGAAAAGGGTTTCGCTTCTCCATTGAAGGGAACCGGCTGACATACGAAAAGAGGTACTCCTCCCCGCATCAGGTATGGCGCTGCTGAGTTACTGGTGCGTGGGTGAAAATTAGAATGCTGAAGAGGGGAGAAGAGTTAAAAAAGACTTAGGACTTTTCATCAACGGAATCAACAATTACTTGTGTTATATTTAAATGTACCTTTTCTGCACTTAGAAATGTGAAAATTTCACTCCAAGTACATGTAAATCTACAACTTGGTCTAGTTGCGACAAAGCTGGCTTGAAAGTCAAGAGACTTGGATTATTTGTTCTGACCCTGCCTTTTTGGTCCTTTTTTATATCATGTAATCCTGCTGGTCTTCAGCTCTTTTAACAACAAAAATGTGGGGCTGAGGCTCGGTGATCAGTAATGTTCACTTGGTTATTTCAGGATTTTATGTCGTTTATTCCCCCCATTTTCTTTATAAGATATCATGCATGCCTCATGAGATGTAAGTCGTGGGGCACTATCAAAGAGAACCTCACCAGAAACAAGTTTCAAAACTACCGTGCATGATAGGTGAAACAGGAATAGCAGTTTGTGATTTTAGAAAAATGAACTAAAAGAATTTGTCCAGTGCATTGAAATTCATGGCAAGGAGAGAGCAATGAAAGCAAACACGGCCTTCTTCGGCTCTTGCAGTCAGGATTCACTAACTGATGGCAGTGTTCGCTACAATATACCCAGGGGCGTTTGCTTTTAAACTTGAGAAAGGAAGGTGCAGGGATTTTTTTTTTTCATTATCATTATGTTCTATTCTAGCTCCCTATTCTTTAATATCCATAGCTACAAGTTCGCTTTTACAAAACCAGTGTAATTGAGCCGGAATACCGATCCATTTAGAATGTGAATCAGAAGGCATGTGCATTCTGTTTTGAATGCTGGAATTTCCTTTAACTAACTTAATCTGGCACATTTGTTGAAACTGCACTTCAAAGGACTATATTAATATGATGGTGTCTTTTGTTTGCTTCAAATTTTTAGTCTTTGCTGAGCATCCGCGGCTCCCTATTTTCTCCAAGGCGAAATAGCAGAACCAGCCTTTTCAGCTTTAGAGGGCGAGTAAAGGATGTGGGATCTGAGAATGATTTTGCTGATGATGAGCACAGCACCTTTGAGGACAATGAGAGCCGGAGAGATTCCCTGTTTGTGCCCCGACGACATGGCGAGCGGCGCAACAGTAACCTGAGTCAGACCAGTAGGTCCTCCCGGATGCTGGCAGTGTTTCCAGCAAACGGCAAGATGCACAGCACTGTGGATTGCAATGGTGTGGTTTCCTTGGTTGGTGGACCTTCGGTTCCTACATCGCCTGTTGGACAGCTTCTGCCAGAGGTGATAATAGATAAGCCAGCTACTGATGACAATGTAAGGACATTTTAAATAGTTCAGGCATGGCTGGCCCATTACTGCTGCACCAGCCAGTGTTTCTACAGAATGGAGTTCTTGAGAATGATTTCTGGTTGGTCAAGCTGTGAATGCATCTGCATCGTGCAATACCTTTAATAGACTAACCAGCTAAGCCTTGAAACCTCAACACTCTTCTGCACAAACCTGAATGCATTTACATACTCTACATGCTAAGAATTAATTAAGCATAATAATTCCTGCCTCCAGTTGGAGGATTTGCTATATACCCACACTGAATTTAGATATCAGGACATCCTCTAAGGCCCTGGTATGAAACTAAATAAGTAATCTTCCCATTTAAATATAAGGGGTGTATAATAAATCTTTCCATCAGATTCTTCAATATATCTATGCTTTAGTTCAGATTTTCCAATACACTGTGCATAAAGAGATATCTTCATTGTTACTTTAAAATTTCTAGTATTTGTTTTAATAAAAATATGCTGATATAGGTCTTCCAAAACTGATCTAAATGAAGAGATACATAAATTGTTAATACAACAGACAACATAAGTTGTCTGTGTGCGAAGGTATGTCAGGTATCGGTGAACATATATCCAGAGGAGGAGTTTCTACACAGACGCTGCCTTTTTTGAAACCGCTCATTCACTTGGAAATATATCAGCATGATGAGGCATGATTAAGTCAGAATCAGATGACTTATTGCTTTGGTACCCTGGATGAAACTGTTGTCCATGCAGCATGTGTGTGTGTGTTTTCTTAACATAAACCTTGTGTTGTCAACGACCATCCATGTCTTACGTCTAGAAAAAGAGATGGCAGCTAAGTGTGTTTTAAACCATGGTATTTCCTAAAAATTAAATGGCTACCTTCTCAAAAATTAAATGCTTTATCACTTCGATGATTTTGTAAGTTATTAGGTTTTTACTAGTAGTTCAGAAATAATGTCAAATAGAACTACCAAAAGATTTACCAATGATATCATATTTACATCATTTTCATAAAATTATGAAATGACAGCGTTTTTAAAAACTTAACTTTTGCTGTATGACTGAATGGTCAACAGTTTGGACATTCCAGGTTAATGATACAATAAGTCAGCAATACCTGCCATCACTAATTAAATATGAAAGTGCATGATGCATGTGTTCCATGAAATTCACTGTATCACCATTGGGTTATTTGCTTATCATATTGCTCAAGTCAGCCATTTAATGAGTCAACATTTTCTATACAGGGAACAACCACTGAAACTGAAATGAGAAAGAGAAGGTCAAGTTCTTTCCATGTTTCTATGGATTTTCTAGAAGATCCTTCCCAAAGGCAAAGAGCAATGAGTTTAGCCAGCATCCTGACAAATACAGTAGAAGGTTTGTCACCATTCTATTTTTATTTTTTCACTACACTTATTCTCTTATTGGAAGTAAGTATCTCTATTTACATGCTGCAAACTTCATCCTAATAAGAAAGCAACAGGTTTCATGCAAGGGTTTTTGTTTTCATGTGCATGCATATATTCTAGAAGGTTTAGAATTTATTTAAATTAATGACATGGGATTCTAAAGACTATTATATTATCTGTGTGCAGCAACTCTGAAAATATAGAATAAAGCATTTTGTCAGGGGCTTCAGATGCTGCGAATAATTACATCTCTCTGTTCCACTTAACTTCCAACTTCAGTCCCTCTGTCTCATCCAGCCTCATCCTGAATACCCTCAAGACTGGAGGGTAAGAATATTATAGGTCAGTTTTACAAAAAAAAAAAAAAAAACCTGAAAAGATGACTCATGGTTCACAGCAGTCCTTATGCTATCTCTTATGGCCGGACCTTGAGAATGTAGCCAGTCATTGACACAGGATTTCACACAGTACATTACGTCAAACCACATTCCTCTTGAGGCTTCTTTTAAATGACTGTGCCAAGTGCTGAGCCACAGTACCAATACACAAGGATAAAAACTCTTCATCTGCTACCTGTCTTACTTACTTTGCCATTGCTGGGACAAAATGCCCATCACCCACAGAGGAGGGTGTTTAAGAAGGAAGCATTTATTTTAGCTCATAGTTTATAGCCATTTCAGTCCATAGTCATCTGGCGCCAAGGCAAGGGGGCGTGGCCGCAGAGAACAGTCCTGCAGGGAAGGCAGGAAGCAGTGAACCTGCCTTCTTTCTGTCCAGCATACAAGCCTATTGACTGGCAGCCACCCATGGCCAGGGTGGGGTTTTCCTCTTTAGTAAATCTGTTCAGTCACACCCACAACCGTGTTAATCCAGTTTATACACACCCTTCATCCACATTCACATACCCAGATCCAGCCATCTCTAAAGAGTCCCAGTTATGAGCACATGAGGCTTTGGGAGGACATCTAGATACGAGCCATACACCACCTCTGCTCTCTGTGTGTGCCTGATAAGCTACAGTGGTACTTTGGTTCACAAACACTTTTGTCTGTGAACAGTTTTGTTCGGTAAAATTTTTGTTTGTTTGTTTATGAACTCCATGTCTGTTGACAAACACAATCATGGCCCTCTTGCCAACACAAAAAAGAATGGGACCATAGTTTTGAGAATCACAGAACAAATTAAGTTCATGAAAGAACACTGTACCTTTAGGAGTCTAGAATAAATTCTATAATTTTTAATCAACTACAAAATACATTGACTTTATAGCACATGTAAATATATCAATTTCTGAAAATAAATCCAGATTATATCAATGCATCTGAAAAAAATATTGTGCATATAAAATGAATCTTTCAATGTTTGTTCTTTTTTTTCACCTAGAACTTGAAGAATCCAGACAGAAATGCCCACCCTGTTGGTATAAATTCTCCAACATATTCTTAATCTGGGACTGTTCTCCATATTGGTTAAAAGTGAAACATATTGTCAACCTGGTTGTGATGGACCCATTTGTTGACCTGGCTATCACCATCTGTATTGTTTTAAATACTCTTTTCATGGCCATGGAGCACTACCCCATGACAGAACATTTCAATAATGTGCTTACAGTAGGAAATTTGGTAAGCATACTGGAAGGTAAATGTGTTCAGTCTTCAAATTTTCTGTTTTGAAACTACATTTATAACTGATGGGACTCTCCTAACTTCTACCCCCACAAATGGGAATTATGTCTAGCTACTGCACCCTATTTTTTGCTAAAAATGATGTCACTTAATATGTTGCAAAAACTAAGAGAACAGAAGGCATAGTACTTAAAAATTCAACACGATACATTCTTCAACTTTTCACCCTGTAGAATAGTTCATAATTAAGACAAAATTTTTTGAAATCATAGTATCACAGTCTCACTAAATATAGGCAGCAATAATAAAATAATGTTTTTGTTACTTTTTATCATTGCAAGAAATAATCTAACAAATTATAAATGTCTCCAGGTTTTGCTTCTAGGGTGTAGGTAGTCTAAGTACTATTTTATGCATGTCTTCTATATCAACCCCTAAAATACTGACAGACACGAGTACGTTTTGGGTACTGTGTGAGTCGTAAAGCCATTTCGCTGAGGTTCGCTGCTTAAGTCTTTCCTTTTATGCTTCAAACACAAATGATTACAATGTTTGCCAGTTGACATAATGTAGGAATATGAACTTTCATTTGCTGAAAAGATCTTGCTAAAGAAATGTACGAATTTCCAATATTATTTTGTTGGCGTTCAGAAATTTTATGCATATGATATATAACAATGACAGAAATGCACATATTGTAGCAATAGATAAGCACCTATACTAGCTCTCTGATTTGAGGGAAATGAGTATTAGCTTACAAATAAACAAAGTTGTCCATGGATGCTCTTGTCAATATCTTGCATTGTATGAAATGAGGAGGAAAAGGCAGTTTGATGTAATGAGAAACTACTAACAAAAATAGGATATTTGTTCTCACATCCAAATTTTGCCATTTTCTAGTTGTACTCTATTGTGGGGTTATTTCACCCATTTTGAGACATTAGTTTCTTCTACTGAAAAGAAATAAATGTCTTTATTACTCCATTTATTGGAATGTCTTTGAGGATAAAAAGAAACAACATATATGAGAATTTCATCAGCTATAAGCTATTGTACAAAGGTGTTAGTAATAGTATCATTACTGTAAAAACAGCATAAATATCGTTCTAAAAGCAAATATTATGTTACAATATTTATGATTTCATGGAATTAGAGTAATTTTGTTTTGATCTTAGGTTTTCACTGGGATCTTTACAGCAGAAATGTTTCTGAAAATTATTGCCATGGATCCTTACTACTATTTCCAAGAAGGCTGGAATATCTTTGATGGTTTCATTGTGACGCTTAGCCTGGTAGAGCTTGGTCTTGCCAATGTGGAAGGATTATCAGTTCTGCGCTCATTCCGATTGGTAAAAAACAAAAGAGCAACAATAATAACCAAAATTTTTTTAACAAAGTTGTTGCCTAGGATTGCCATAGATTTCACAACATGGCATCTTAAATCTCATGTTTCTTAAATGGGGGAAGATATTTCCTCTTACTTATAAATCATTTATTCCAAAAAGCAAAGGTGTGTGAAGTTTCACCTACTGCTAAGTTGTGATTCTGATTAGTTATTGTCTTTACATGAGCCTTATAGGGTGGGATAGTGCAGGGAACAGCAGATATTGTAAGATTCAAACTGGGATCAGGGGAGATGCTGAGGATTGCATGTATATTAGGCACATATTATACTACTGAGCTAGACTCCTCATTCTAAGAAATTCCATTTTAGTCATAATTTCTTGGTAAACCTCAATACACTTAATGCTTGAAATGATTAAAATTACATATATATTTATTTTTTTATTTTCTAGCTCCGAGTTTTCAAGTTGGCAAAATCTTGGCCAACATTAAACATGCTAATAAAGATCATTGGCAATTCCGTGGGGGCTCTGGGGAATCTAACCCTGGTGCTGGCCATCATCGTTTTCATTTTTGCTGTGGTTGGGATGCAGCTTTTTGGCAAAAGCTACAAAGACTGTGTCTGCAAAATTGCCAGTGACTGTAAACTCCCACGCTGGCACATGCACGACTTCTTCCACTCCTTCCTGATCGTGTTCCGCGTGCTGTGTGGAGAGTGGATAGAGACCATGTGGGACTGTATGGAGGTTGCGGGTCAAGCCATGTGCCTTACCGTCTTCATGATGGTCATGGTCATTGGAAACTTAGTGGTATGTACTGAATTTAAGAAATATATTAATAGCATAATACAATGGTGATCATTTTGCCAAAAAATATTTTATAATTTTAGTTTTAGATGTCTCTTACCTTAGAAATGTTATGTTAACATTTGTTTATATTTCCATGTAGTTGAAAACAAAAAATATAATATTAACATACAATTTTAATACTTAATGTCATTATATCAGTCACTTTAGTACATTTATTATGTGAATTGCAATGAAATATCATATTGAAGACAGCCTAATGGATTATGCTGTGATTAATTTAAAATTTCAGAGCCAAGGGAGAAAGAAGTCTACAATATACATATATATTTGTATTACTCATATGGCACTGGGTGAAAATCAGATACAAGATATACATCAAAAATTTTCCCTAATTCTTCCTCTAGAAAATATGTACCATCTAAAAATCAAAAAGGAGAAAGATTTTGTGATTACTATACATGCCACTGATTCATATACTCTCCCTTGCAAGTGGAGGAGACAATTTTGAGTCATAGATAATACACCCCTTCCCCACAAATTGTATGTTTGAGAGAGAGACAGAGACAGAGAGATGGAGAGAGAAAGGCCAAGCCAGAAAGACACAGAGACACAGAGACAAAAAGAACAATACTGATGGCCAGTATTGGACTAAAAGGTGTTGCTTTCTAGAATGTTCATAATGACTGTGCCATTTCCTTGTCTGTCACTGGAATATAGCATTCAGTCACCCTACATCATGTGGAATGTGCATTAGACAATCTAGGTTGGCCAATTGTCTAGTGGTTCTAAGTATAAACCATGGCTCAGATGATATGCGAATATAGTAAGCCTTGTTTCTCTTTCATAAATTTGGAATGTTACCATTTATACTATGGAAGTATAAAAGTATACTCCAAAAGGTATGTACATTAATGTGCTACTCTCATGGAAATATTAGGTATTATTTATACATAGTTCTCTTAATTAGTCAATACTGAAGTATGAGAAGTACAATCTGTTAAGAAATTAATGTAAATGTCTATTTAAAATCTTAGCCCTTAATCATAATGTTGAAAACTAATGATTTTTCTCAATTAACATTCAATTTAACATCTGCTTGTCAAAAAAGAAAGTACAAATTATGCCCTTCAATGCATAATTTCAGATATTAATAATTGTTAAGTTGAGAATTCTCATGCTGAACATGTGTAAATCTGTTTTCTTTTACTTATACAATTTTAGAGAATATCATAGGTCAGCTCACTGAACTGCACTGTAAACATGGGAAAGCTTGTAAGCAGTAGAAAGCATATCTGTGCCTATCTATTGAGCCTGGTATCAAATTCTGAGAACTCAAGCTTGGGGGAGGACAGGGAACTGGGGGAGCATAGTCTAGGGCCTCTTACTCGATGAAAAACATTTGCTTTTCTACCGAGCTATATCCCCAATCTACCCAAATTCTGCTAACTATTCCATCTTATGTCTTTCTCATTTGGTTTAGAATTTATAGTTTCCTCCATATGTGCAGAAAGAAGTAATAATAGCTTAAGTTCTTTATATCATGGTGAAATTATAATCATTACTTTATTGTTTTTAAGGTCCTGAATCTCTTTCTGGCCTTGCTTCTGAGCTCATTTAGTGCAGACAACCTTGCAGTCACAGATGATGATAATGAAATGAACAACCTTCAGATCGCTGTGGATAGAATGCATAAGGGAATAGCTTATGTGAAGAGGAAAATATATGAATTTCTTCAACAGGCTTTTGTTAGGAAAAAAAAGATTTTGGATGAAATTAAGCCACTTGATGATTTAAACAACAAAAAAGACAGTTGCATGTCCAACCATACAGGAGAAATTGGGAAGGACCTTGACTACCTGAGAGATGTAAATGGAACTACAAGTGGCATCGGAACTGGGAGCAGCGTTGAGAAATATATTATCGATGAAAGTGATTACATGTCATTCATAAATAACCCGAGTCTTACTGTGACTGTGCCAATTGCTGTAGGAGAGTCTGACTTTGAAAATTTAAATACAGAAGACTTTAGCAGTGAATCAGATCTGGAAGAAAGCAAAGAGGTAAGATTCATAAACATGGAGAGGAATAAGTGTGTGTGTGTGTGTATGTGTGTGTGTGTGTGTGTGTGTATCTCATGTTGCGTATACTTATGACCCTGTATTTTCCACCTAGAATTTGTTTACTGTCACTTAAAATTTTATTTCATTGAAGCATCAAAGATTTAAGGCCAGGAAAATGATTAATAATACATCAAGCAATATACTGATGTGTTTCTCATTTGTAGTAAAGGATATCTGTTAGATAGACGAAGAAAGGATACAATGAATGAACAAATCTCACCATTATACAACAATTTAATCCTTACCTGGAGAAGAACATGCAATTATAACTTTTCTAATAAGAAATTTAGTTTTAGAGCGTTTAAGGTCACATAACTGGTAAGGAGTAGAGCTGAGACAAGGACTTAGAACCCTTGTGGGTGTGCTTTGTATGTTTTCCATTGCATCACATTAGCCCAGCACTTGAAAGAGAACTCTTAACTATGAGAAACTGTCTTCATATCTCCTTTTATTAAAATTACACTTTCCTATGTATTAAGCTACTTGGCCTACCACAGCCAAAACTTGTTTCCTCACATTTGTGGAAAGTGGAGATGCCAAGATCGAGGTACCAGCAGGGTCTGTCCTTGGGTCGAGATGGGAACCTTTCTGTGTGTTTCCACATAACCTGTACTTGGTGCCCACACATGGAGAAACACTTTTGGTGTTCCTTCCTTTGCTTATAAGGCCACTGTCTCATTGGATTAGAACTGCAGCCTCATGAATGCATAGACATGTATTACCCCCTTGCAGGCTCCAGCCAAACACAGCCACGCTGAAGGGTAGAGCTTCAGTGTTTGAATGGTGGATGTGCAATTGAGTCCATAGCAGTCTACTCATAAACAGAATACAAAAACTCTAATAAGTATACAGACTGTCCCTCACTTACAATGGTTCGGCTTACCATACTTCAAGTTTACATTGATGTAAAGATGATACACATTCTGTAGAAACCACACTTGGAATTTTGAGTTTTGTTCTTTCCTCATAGGCAAGTAGTCCTTTCTTGCTACGCTGGGCAATGGCTGCAGGCCACACAGCTCCTAGTCAACCACACTCTCACAAGAGTGAGCAACTGATACTCGACAGTGTGCTGCCTGGAGAGCTGTGCTATTCAGTGGGCCAGGTGTGCTACATGGGTTTTGACGTATAATATTTCCAACTTACTGAAGGCTTATTGGGAATTAACCCTGTTATAAGCTGAAGATCTATATAAGCTAATTCTAAAGAAGAAATGTGAAAAATACTAAACTGCCCTTCTTTTAATTTAGATAGTCTGAATATTTTTTAAATCAAATACATCAAAGACACTTTATTAGGGGCACAATTCTATTATAATATCACCATATCCTTGGGAAACAAAATTGCATTTTGATAGTTATCCACATTAGATGCCAAAAGCGTACGATACTCTTCTGAGTTATTATTGAATATGTCCCTTTAGAAGTGATCCGAGTATTTATAATGAATCTCTGAATGATCAAGGTCACTTTTCAGTTTTTGGAGTAGAGGGATAATAGAGTTACAACTTTCTAACTGGACACTAACCTGAGGGCTTTATGGGCATTTGTGTTTTGTGTAATGCAAAATGTTCAGAGATATTAGTGTAGATCAGACTTACTCACATTTCTCATGTCCATGAATTTGGACTTTGGGAGAAAGTACAGGTTAGTTTATGAAACGTTATGGAATTTTTCTGAATTTTTAATTTGAATATTGTCTTAGTTGATACTTTGTGAAGAGGCAAGTGTTGCTAAGAACCAGACAGTGGCTGATTTTTTTAAATTTTTTTTTTACCTTTATAAAATTGGTTCTGAACTTCTGCTAAAATAAATTTGACAATATTCCTCCTCGCCTTGATTTATTTGTCTTAAAGCTTTGACCTACCTTTAATATTTGATAAAGAAAAATAGTTATTACATCTTACCTGTGGAATATAGAAAGGAAAAAATAAACTATTTTATTGCAAAGACCAGCCATAAAAAGTACTTTTCTGCAAAAATATGGCAAAGTTATACCTTTAATGTTTTTGTTTGCACTGGTCATGATTGAAAGCAACCAATGTCTTTATAAAGGGACTACCTACTGAGCCATCAGAGACAACTCTCCTTCATTGTCTGTAACCTTTTAGAACTTAGAACACTACACTAGTTGAAATTCGAAATGTTAGGATAGTGGAAACTTTAGAAATGTAATGTTTCCCAAATTATGAGTCATGGATCCCTGAAAAATCAGTTTTTTAGTCAGTAATTTTTTAAATCATTAATAAAATAGAATGGATTCCATCAAAGCATATGACATGTTATTAGGAGGAGTATTGATAAAAAAGCTTTTGTCTCCTGTACTGAACTTGAATGTGGTATCTAATTTGAGTATACGCACTGCTCTCATGTGTTATAGTGCTGAATGATCCGAATTCCTAAGTTTGGGAAACAGTGGACATTCTCTTTGAAGGTAGTAATCATGAATTCACAAATAGAAGGGGCCACTTCCTCTTATAAGGCTCAGACACATGAGGCACAGATCATGGATAATAAATTATGAATCCTCAGGGTTTGTAATCTTACTAACTACCCTAATGTTTCTCATAACTATCATTGCCCATGATGTATCAACTTTCAGGTTATGACCTATTTATGTGTGATTAGCACAGAGTAGACACTCAGGTCAAATTTTTCCAGGTTTTGCAACCATCTTTTGTTAAATTTTATTCTAAAGCTTTGATGTTACATATATGTTTGGGGTACACTATGCTGTTTTAATGCATGTGCACCTTATATAATAATCAAATCAGAATAATCAGCATATGCATAAGCATAGATATTTATCACGTCCTTATTATGCAATCTTTGAAGGCCCTTTCACTATTTGAGATACACAATGCATTGTCTTTGGCCATAGTCACCCTTCTGTGCAACACAGTATCAGAATCTATTCTTATCTGACTATAATATTTTACGCATTGAACCAACTTTTCTACATTTCTCCCTTCTCCTATTCTCACAACTGAGAACCACTATTTTACTTCCAATTTGTATGAGATTAACTTTTAGATTCCACATAGCAGCAAGGTCATGCAAGATTTATCTTCCTATCTGACTTATTTCATTGAATAAAAAGTCCTGAGGACAGCAAAGAATGAACAGGTATATGAAAAAATGCCCAATATCACTACATGTCAGAGATGCATAAATCGAAACCTCAATGAGATATCATGTTATCCCAATGAGAATGGCTGTATTCAACTCTTAACAGAACCAGTTTGAATAATTCTCATCATCAGACTTCCTCTGCTGAAAGTGTAGTTGATTCTGGGCCTTTTGTTTCTCTTGATGCAACCAAATAATGAATTAGATTTCATTGTTTTATCTTTGTTAGCTATGTTATCTTGTCGATTTATATCTGATTTCTAAGAAAGTAACAATTTCTCATCATTTTCATGTGAATTTCAGTTGAAATGCAATTCTGTCTCAGTTAAAAATTCTAAATTAAATTCTGAAACATTCATTCACTTCTATTACATTTCAGGTTTTTAAAATTCATTACTGAATCCAATTTTCTGACAATACTCTTTTAAAATTACCATACTGACTCAAATATTCTGACTCTTCCACTTTGCCATTTCTCTTTTTTAAAGAGAAACAAAATAAAAGCAATGATACAGAATTTCAAGATAAGATAGTAGGAAATTAACAATGAATAATACACTGTGTATTGTTATCTTCAAAGTAGTTGCTCAGAGTACAAGATATAGGCATGGAAAATTGATCAAACAATGTAAACACAAACTATTCTTTTCAATGAACTAATAGAAATTAGTTACAGTTATCTTAGCTATCTTATGTATGCACTTCATCATTTCTTCCTCTTTGGTCAGAAGTAAACACAGAATGGTTGCTTCTCATTGGTGTTTTATGTTCCACTCTGTCATCATAATGAAGCAAAATTTATAACATGTTTTGCTTCTAGAGGGATTAAATGATAGGTGATGTCTCTGAGAGTAAAGATTTTTTATTCTCTGTAAGGCAGCCTATGACTGTTTAAAGTAATCTCATCATTTTGGTTCTTGCTGTTAACCTGTTCTTTTTGTCCACTTCATTATTGAGTAGTTACTGGATCTTAGAGAGGAGATAAATTAATAAGCTAATGGGGACCCTGCTATGGCATGATTGTACTTGTAAATTTTTTCTTTTAAAAAATCTCTCAAACATGAAATATGAATTTTCATATTGGAACAAAACTTGCTCAAAATACTATCTCTTTTCACTACAATTATAACCTCCCATTTGAATATGTTTTATTTGGGGAATTTCAATAATAACTTTTACGTACTGTCATTATTACACCCCAGACATTATATTGGGGCTAAAATGCAAGTGATTAATGTTATCAATACCCTGAGCGTGTTTCAATACATGCAACGCCATGGCTATAATGTTGTTGGTAAAAACTTACACTTGAGACAGAGGTTGGGTAATATAATTCTATTTTGGCTATCTACTGTGTAACTCTACCTGGATATCTATTCTTTACTTTCCTCATCTCAGAAACTAAGAATAATGTCAAATAAGATAATGAATATGTTATGCCTAGAACAATGCCTGGCATACAGTAAGTATTTGATCAATTCTCATCATTGTTACTATTACCAGTAGCAGCAATCTCCACAGTCTTTTTCATGTAGTTTCCTTATATGAGTTGCATGTAATTATTTTACTAATGATAAGGTGTACACTTTCTATTTAATTTAAAAATTGTTTTAATTAATTTTTTATAAAGTCCTTAAAATACTTAAGAAAACCCTTTTTTCTGAGGGACATGCCAATCAGACAGGAGGCAGATACGAGAATCTAGAGGGATGAAACAACACAGCATGTTTAGAGATAGTATGTTTGTTTAATTTTATTTTTAAGATGAAAGAACCCAGGATAACACAGATACAATATAGAAAATACCAAGTTATAGAGAAGATAGTAGTGAGTTGGCACTGAATGCTGTATAACATAATGTTATCTTTGTATTTGTTATAACAAAATCAATAAAGGATATACCGAATTACAAAGGAGACAATAGGGAACCATCACTGGATGCTGTATTACATAGTGTTGTCTTTGCATTTGTCAACACAAAAACAATAAAGGAAATACCAGATTACAGAGAAAATAGTAGGGAGTTACCACTGGATGTTGTATTACATAATGTTATCTTCATCTTTATTACTCAGTTATATAGATGATAGCTCGTTCAATTAATCAATTTTCTCCACTTCACCTCTGTTGTGCTACCACCCTGTCAGTGGTCTTCTCACTGGTAATAACTGTACTTTTGGTTTATTTACTCCCTCATGCTCTTACTTTGGGCAGAGACTTGGGTGCTTCTAAATATGGTGTATATTACATGGGTGTACACAAATTACTATGGCAGATAGTGGAGAAACACCCTTTGGCAAGCCCTCACAGCCATGGAGTGTCCAGTAGGGTTGGCAGGGTTACACAGCGAACCACCAGACTCTGTCAGCAAGTCCCTGTCTATAGGCTCAGGCGAGTCTTCAGGGTCTTCCTGGGGGCAAGGCAATGCTCCTGGCATGCCCCAGGGGCTAGGCAGAGTGCCTGGCACACCCTGGGATCTGGGCAGAGTTCTGGGGGCAGGGTGGAGGCCTGGCACACCCAGGGGCTGGGTGGAGGGCCTGGCACACCCTGGGGGCCAAGTGGGACTGGGGGGGCGGAGCACCAGGCATACCCCAGGGGTGGGGTGGAGCATCTGGCACACCCCATGGGGTGGACGGAGGGCCGGCACGCCTCGGGGCCGAGTGGAGCTCCGGGGGCGGGGTGGAGCACGGAGACAGTTAGTAGTTTGGAAGTACCAAGGAAGAAAATCTCGGGAGATGGGCTAGAGATGCACATCAGCGGGAAATGGGCTCAGTCTCCAGGAATCCAGGCACAGGCTGGTGAGAAGTCACAGTAACGTGGAAGTTCACATTTGCTTTGGCTCCCCATTTGAGATGCACCCATCAACACCCCTCATGCCAGAACAAACTCTCGGAGCCGTCTCGCTCATATCTTCCTCCTCTCGGTCTCGAAATTCAGAGGCAGAACATAGGTCCCATTTCCTCACCTCTTAGAGTCTCCAGTGACGTGAACCCACAGAGTACAATCAAATACCTTGAAGAATTGTTTTAAAAGTGGAGAACGTTTCTTGACTTGTGCAATAGTAAAAATAATGGTCACCTAAAAATACAGATTTCTACTCAATGATAAAGAATGATGATTTGGACAGATTTTGGAGAGTTTTGAAGTTAGGCAGAACTGCTGAGAGTCTATAAAAAGATTTAAACTCTTGCCTATCCAATTTGAATGTACATTTATCTGGCTATGGATCATGTTTCATAGGAATTTTATATTCTGACAGACCAACTGCAATGTTACATACAGAGTAAGTACTCAATAATTTCTTGAGTGTTGGTTGACTAAGAGTTTAGCGGTTCTAACTTTACTGTGGCAAAATTACTAATCCTCCATTACTCATTTATTTATGCTCCATGCAAATGAAAGAAGGATGAGCGAAAAGAGCCATGATAATGACTTTATCTGGGCTACAACCCAGGTAGTCTGAGAGGAGCCTCTGAATTTAACCACCAAAAAAAAGAAGGAAAAAAAAGTACTGGGATTGAACCCAGAGCCTTCACTCTGCGCTACATGCCCAGTCTCCTTCTTCTTCTTTTTTTTTTTTTTTTTTTTCTTTTTTGAGACAGGGTTGCCCTAAGTAGCTAAATTGCCTGGCGTAGCCTCAAACTTGAGATCCTATTGCCTCAGCCTCCAAGAACGCTGGAATTGCAACCATGTACCAGCTAAACTTTTTCTTAATGATGTTTAAAATGTACATTCTTTTGCATATCATTGAAATACTTGATATTATCTACCGAAGAACTAAGTATAGTTGTCTGCCATAGGTTTGGTGTTAACTACCAGTTCTTCCTCCCTGGAGATAGGTTAGTGGCATGCACCAGTGCCTCTCACTCAGATTTAGGGGATATTCTCATCAGTTACTGGATGGTATGTTAGGCTGATCTGCTTCTGTATTCCACACTGACCTGTGGGAGGTCTAATTCTAATGATAAAGCACTTAGCACTCCAGACTATTTCAAAGTTGTGTTTAAGGAACATTCCCTTCTGGGTTTAATGCTGTCCAGAAGAGTTTTCTAAATCATTAGAAGTATTCCCATGGTTGCATCATTAGTTTCTGGGATATTTGAGAATAAATGGAAAAGATTATATCTTAATCTATGTCCAAAACTCAAAGAAAATATTAAATGAATAGCTAAATAAATGATGAACAGTGACTTCCCACTGGATCCTCCAGTATACACTGGTGTGAGCAGGTGCTGGTTTTGTTAACTGGGGCTGCTTTCCTGGATATTTTATTTAATACTTTCCCTCTATTATGTCAGGTAAGGAATATAGGATGTTGTCAGCGTAAGTACATGATCTCTGTGAGTGACAGCTACTTTCTTTCCATGCAGAGAGCTGACCCTAACCAGCGGAAACCCGTGTTCTCTTTCCCTTACATCCACTCAGTCACTTGGAGTTGCCCAGCGCACCCACCCTTCCTACATCTCTGCATCTCCCCTTCCTTTTCCAAATGGCAGATCTGCAAGGCGTGCTGTGTTTTATTGCTGCAACTTTGGGGGGATCTTCTATATTATTACCCTCCCTATGATAGTCTGCATACCCCGTCTTTCTAAAAGGCAAATTTGATCATAGCTCTTTCCTCTCTAAGCATTTAGGAGCTGCCTGTTGTTCACTGGATACTTAACATGGCCTATAAGAACAGCCAGAAACTGGTGATCACTAACCCTCTCTGACTCATAAAAAAACTACTCCCCATTCTTTCTACCCAGTTACATTGACTTTTTGTTTCTTGAACCTTCTTGTGCTTTGTCATGATCTCACCTTTAGACGCATTCTGTCTGGAAACTGGTTCCATCCTGTTTCACCGGGCTCATCCCCACACATCTCATCCCTCTGACTCAGATGTCACTTCTTACACCCGGACCTGACCACACTGAGCCAGGTGGAACACCCAGTATACCCTGCACTAACCCTGTCACAGTGTGTGGCCATGGTGTGTTTGTCTGCATCTTTCAATCAATTGTAAACACTTGAGAGCAAATACAAGATCTATTACACCCAGCACTCTGTTTCTCAAGTCCTAGTTTTGATGTCTGGCACATGCTAGTATTTTTGGTAATTAGAAAGGTAAATATTAGCAATTAACACCTATGATAAACTATCCAGTGCTGTGATGAGAGTGGTTACCATTCACCACGTGAGCACTTGCCAAACATTCTCTACATGCTTTCTTGCTCAGTCTTGTGACAGCCATGTGAAGTTAGGACTGTTCTACAAATGAGAGACTTTCAGTGACAGGGCGTGGAGGTGACACTTGTAATCCCAGCACAGAGGAGGTAAGACAGGAAGGTAACTAACTCAAGCCAAGCCTGGGTGATTTTGTGACTTAGGGAGACATTGTCGCAATTTTATTTTTTGAAGAGCTATGAGTATAGGAACTATAAATGCAATTGTACAGATTGTTCTGGTTTCCTTCACAACTTATTTTCATGACAATAACTTTTCATTGGCTCAATATGGGAGACCTTATGCTTCTTTTGTTCTTTTGTATCTACTCGATACAAATGTCTATGTTTGAGACATTTTAAAGCTGAATTAAAGTATGTTAGATCTATATGTCACTGCACCCTCCCCTACCCTGGGCAAGTATTTGGCTAATATTAGATTTATCAATTAATAGAGATAATTTAACATTTATTAAATATACGTCATTCACTGAAGACTGTTTTTCTAGCATAAAGTTTGAAGAAGAAACCATCTGCACTATACAAACAATGAAAGAACTAATGTGTTATTGTTTGAGTTTTGCAGTAACCCTGTGGAAATTCTAGATCTCAATACAGGGGCTTTTTCTCTGATGTATAGTGCTGCTTTGTTGAGAGTCTTTAATAAAAATCATTTTAATTTTTAATATATATGGTATACACTAGAAATATTTTCTGGTGCAGAGTGTATACAATGAAATATTCATACTAATATTTATAAGGTTATGGAGCATGTCGTGTGTGCATTTGTATATATGCATGTATGTTACATATACATATATGGGCCTTATTGTCCAGCTATAAAGCAGACATGCCCAATTTGGAAATATTCTTGATATAGTATCCCTTTTCACAACTAAACATATATATAATATAGATTATGAACTGAGATTGTTTATCTTTTTGACACTCAAATTCCAGTTTTATCATTTATTAAAAATAGAGCTATTAAAGTGTACAAGTGAGTTCTCTACTACAAACCAAGTCTAAAGATAAAAGCATAACTACCATAAGATCAAATCAGAGACCACAAAAGGAGCATTTAATGATTTACTCTAAAATTTTATAGAGCATTTTGTTTGCTTTGCTTTGTTTTGATTCACCTACAAGGTCAAAATCATTTTGTATAGTAGAGAACATTTTTAAAAGGAAGAATGTTGCATAAATTCAAGGAAGAGGTAAAACAGTATTACTATTATGGTTACCATTGTTAAGTTATTATTGAATGCCCTAGTGTACAAGGCAGAGCAGACCTTTCAGATGAACTGTGGTCTCTGCATGTTTTGGATCATATATGAAGTAGGCTTGCCAGAAATGTGTGTGCACACCAATCAATATATAGCTGTATAATTCATGTATTGATGGTTATGTGTGAAAATATGCATATTTTCAAATTAATTACTCAGAAATTTCAAAATTCCAGGTTAATTAATGGCTTAATAAACATCAAATTTTGTTTTGGAAATACTGTTACTAGAATAGTAGGAAGCAATTGCTTTATTATATGAGTGGTGAATTTTGAAGTAACAAAATTTCAGTATAAAAAAAATCAATTGGTCTTACTGATTCTTAAGTCGGTAAAACTTTTTGACAATGTGTCAGCTTCATTGTTATACAATTTCTTCAGTAGTTTATCTGAATTCATAGCTCATGTGCTAACAGAGATGAAATCTTACACATTTAGAGTTTTCTTTCATTTTTGAGTATTAGTGTTATTATTCCAATAGAAAATTGAAACTGAATCATTCTATTTTAGATTTCAACAATGAAATAGTAAAAATATATTTATGAAAACATGCTGCTTATGAGGGGTTTTATGTTTTCATCCTGTGAAAGAATGCAAAGAAAAATTATATAAGAATATTGAGAATTGGAATAGTATAAATAATGACAGTAAATTTACAACTTCATATTATTTTAAAATTATATGTACAGAGTAGTCTTCTTTTTTCCAGTATCCATAGAATATTTATATGAATTAACCATATACATAAACTCAAACTAAACTCAAAAATTCAAAATAGCTGATATCATATAGCATTATCTGATTACTCTGCAGGTAAAACTGTAATAGTAAATTCATAGAACACATCTACCACTTTTATATATGTGTACACACACACACACACACACACACACACACATATATATATATATCCTTGTATCATTCATATGTAAGACAGTGGTAGAACTTGCTTCTTGGCTTTTTCCTTGCTCTTGAGATTAATTCTAGATTTCTGCAAAAATAGGCCAAAAACTTCTCATTTGTAATGAGAAAAAACTCACCTTTCATTCCAAGATATATACTAAACATTTATGTTATTGATTGGAATTTAGCTGAACAGCACATTATCTGCAAAACTTGGTGTTTTCCTAATTGTAAAGTACCTAAAGCACGTATTATGTTAATCAGAACTTATAAGCATTAAATACTTAAACTTCATCTTAGTGCTTTTCTTGGTTTTATAAATTCACTATCATCTTTGAGTGAAAAGGCCTTAGTGCCTTTGCTATTATCTTTATGTATTATAACATATTTATTACTTTACTTTTTATTACTTTCGTTTTTTACAATTATATTTTTTACTTTACTTTTATGTTTTTTAATTTAGCAATCAGAATTCTTGTGTTTTCTCGTGTATTGCCTATAAACACTCATTTAGTCACTTCTGTATTTTATTGTGTTTTTATTTTCTTTCTCATAATAATTCTGAGTTAATTATATTACCTATGAATTTCTAAGAAAAAAGAAGTAACTTTTTCTGTGGGTATCACAGCTCTTCCGCCTCGGAGTCGCTGATATGACTCCACTGCTTTTGTTTGCCTCTTTCTAAAACTAGCTTGTTGCTTTATCTGAGGTAAAGATGGCCAAAAAGTCGGGTAACTTCGCTTTCCTATTGTAAGAATCAGAGTTTATCAGATGTTAGCCATGATGTGACTTACAGTTTTCATTTACAAAACATTGATTTTGTAAAACTGAGCTTAAGAAAGTAGAGGTTAAATCAAATGTGAATGCTATTTTTAACCTTATTTTCATTTATATCCCATTCTTGAAAGATCTACAAACTTTTTGCATCCCAAATATTTAACAACTTAATTTTTTGAATTTCATAAAATTACATTAAAGATCTCTGTATCCCTCTGGTTCTAGCTTGGAATCAACATTTGCAGCGCTTCAGCTCTTCGGCATGAGCCACACCTGTGACTCATCGTCTGATTATAGCTCACCCTCCCCACGCTCACCTCAGCAGCACATGCACCAAAATGAGAAAGAACTTAAAGAATTTTATATAGAAAATTAAATTAATAATTTTTAGATATTTATATCCCTATTCTCCTTTGAAATAATTATTCACACTTAAAATTTACAAGTTTTTATGTGTATGATAGGTAGGAAAGACTTGCCTTTTTAAACTTTAATCAATGATTTCAACTTTTATGGATAAAACAGCTTTCTATATAGTATTCTTATCAACACAATGACTTTCTTTTCAAGCTCATTTTTCCTAGTGCACACATTCAAATTACATAACTATATTTAAATAGCATAAATTGATTTGAAAATAAACAGCTCATCAGATGGAAACAGAAATGAATGGTACTAGAGATTACCCGACCACCTGAGTCAGTATATCATTGCTTTTGATAGAGAAAATCATTAATTTGGTAAATCAGTTACAATGAAGGCTGCTTACAACAAAGGCCAAAAGGTGCCCAAAATGTGTAGACCTGTGTTGAAGGGCATTTAGATGAGCGAGCAATTATTACTCGTCTACACGATGTGTAAAATGAAAGCAAAACAGAACAAAAACAGAAAACTTTAGGAAGTTCCCCCAGGCTAGATCACAGCTTCTGTGATAGGTGGACTTGGGAGATTTGGTTGGAATGCTAAACTGGAGGCAAAAACTTCATACGGCTCTATTTGAAACAAGGATATTCGTTCTTTTATTCACCAAATATTTAATGGACACCTACTACAATCCAGGCTGCGTAGTCCACAGAGATCTAAATTAGGTGAGATGAGGAGAAATTAAAATGGCAAATTCTTCTTATTTATGGGTATTCAAAGGAGAGGTAACAGGGTGAAAACTGTTCATAGGAATTTGGAAGATGTAGTTGAGATAAGAGTTATTTCAGAGATGCAAGTAAGTAAATTTGACTTTTGATTACTGTCAATACTCAAACTAAGTAATAATAAATGAGATTTTAAGCCCAGGTGTGAAAGAATGATATTATAAGCAACCATAATCAAGAGTTTAGTTTAAAATGTTGCAGCTGGGAAAAAAGTTGTTACTTCAACTGACAAACTGTTGAGTTCAAGTGCCTCTGGGAACACCTCCCCCACAGCACTTCAGATCAACCATATCATATACTTAGATTGCTTTACAAGAGTTTGAAATTTAACATGCAAACTGAGGGTCACTTGTCTAGACTTTCTACAAGCAGCTCTTGAACCGGAATACTATTAGTCATTTATTCATTTTTAAAATCATCTTAAAACTTCTAAAATATAGATTAATCCCTCAAACATATGCATGAAAAAGAATGTATAGAAGTACATAAGTACCTAATAGTGCATTATAAAGTTATGCTCTAAAATAGACATGAATAATTTTAGAATGCCCTTTGAAATAATACTGAGTGCCCGGGTAACAGCACTCTCATGTGGATAAAGTCTAACCAGGTAAGACACGGAGTAATTTTGTACAATAAAAATGATATTTATTTTATCCTCATCTAGGTAAGACCTATCAGGGGAGAATATTTAGAGGGAAATCAGTAGGCATGAAATAAAAGTAATGTTTTTGTCATTTTGGGATGCCATGTTTTTACTTTAAGACTTATAACTGCTGGTTGAGAAACTAAAACCTAAGTGGCTAATAAAATTGAGGAAATTTATATAAAAACTGATCCCTATAATTTGGTTCTATATGTGAAGAATTGTGGTGAGCAAAACCTGGATTTGTTCCAGGTTTTAAGATGCTACAAGTAGTATTTTTAAAAAATTTCATTCTGAGCTAAAATAATGTGACATTTCCTTTATAACAAGATAGAACTCCTTTGGCAGAATCACTATAAACAAATATTAAATAACTCATGTTAACATCTACCAAAGGGTAGCCTGTTTCAGCAAGTAAAATAGTTTCTATAAAGATGCAGAATATTTATGTAACATTCTGTTACTAGTTTATAGTGTGCTTGAAGGGTTTTTTTTCACTTCAGTATTGAATTATGGATTCTCTTCATTTAGTCAACTCAAGTTGATTATTTTCCCCTGTAGTTTATTTTCACCTCGAATTTGGTGAAATAATTACAATTGTGTGACCTCATTGTTTTTATTGTTGAAGCAGAACATGGGCTTTGGGCTGAACGATAGTTATCTCAAATCTTCACTTTCTTATCTACTGTTTATATGACATTAGGCAAGTTAATTAGCCTGTTTGTTATCTGTAAAAGGAGAACAGTAATGTAAATCTCATAGAATTAAACTTTTAAATGAAATGAAATCAGGAAAAAGTATCTACTATGACAGCAAGCCAGATAGTAAGTGGTCAAACTATCACGTCATAGTGTGCAGACCTTGTATCTATCCACTTTGTGACTTTGGGTATGTCATCAATGTTTTACTATTTAGAGAAGTAATGATATTCATCAGTTCCTTGACCAATAGCTCACTCATGGTCCCTGTTTGTCTGTACAGGGGGCCTCAAAAAACTGCAGAATTATTCACAAACACAGCATAGAGGCTAAATAGTGTTCACAGAGTCTCACGATATTTTTAATATGCACTACATCCAAAGATGTACATGGCAGAGTACAGTGGTACCTCAGTTCACAAACTTAATTTTTTCTACTGTTTTGGTCCCAAAACAAATTGGACAAAAACTGAATCAAATTCAATGGTTAGGTTCAGTGTTGACCTTATGGGGAAATTTGATTTGGTCCTCATCCAATTTGGTTTGGGACCACAATTGTAGAAAGAATTAAGTTTGTGAACCAAGGTAGCACCATGCTTGTCCAGAAGGCGTGAGGCACAGGGTAGAGTTTGTGTTGCCAAGGACACTCTAATGTTTATCTTCTTCAGTCTGCATTTATTTTACTTTTTCATTCATTAATACCTTACAATTACAAAAGATACTAAAAAATTATAAAAGATATGAAAGAATGGAAAAGGAATATATAATTTTTACTTATAATTATTTATAATATAGTTGTTTATAATATAATTAAAGTAATAATTATAATATAATTATAATATAATTAAAGTAAAATATAATTTTTACTAATGCAATTATAAGGTTCACTTTCTTTCCTAACATCTGTATTTCAATTTGTTTTGGGCATATTTATACTTCTGGTTTTTAGGGCTGGGGATATAGCTCAGTGGAATAAGCGCTTGCCTAGCAAGCGCAGGGTCCTGAGTTCGATCCCCAGCACCACAAAAAAAAAAAAAAAAGAACACATATACTTCTGATTTTTAAAGTAAGAGCAACCAAACAACATTTAAGCTCAAGTGTCTGATTTGTTTCATATAAAATTATAGTCACAATACATCCAGTTTCCTACAAGTGACTCAAATTTATCCTTGTTTATAGCAATGTAGTGCTCCGTTGTATATAAATATCACATGTTCCGTATCCACTTTTCTATTGTTGGACGTAGAGTCTACATCCATTTGTTGTCATGAAAAGTGTTACTATAAACGTGGGTGTGCATGTATCACTGTAATATGACGTCTTTAACATTTTGGGAGGATATTTAGAAGGGGAATAGCTGGGTCAAATGGAACTTCTAGTTTTAGGTTTTTGAGGAATGTCCATGCTGATTTCCATAGTGCTTTTGTTAGTTTACATTCCTGTCAGGAATGCAGAAGGGTTCCTTTTCTCCCACAGCCTCACCAGAATTTGTTATCATTTGATTTCTTGATGATAGCCATTCTTTCTGGAATAAGATGAAATCTCAGTGTTGTTTTAATTTGCATTTCTCTAATGGCATTGTTTAATAATATTGAACAATGTTTAGTACATTTATATTGTTTAATATATAGTATTATTTAATATAATTATTGGTCCTTTGTACCTCTTATTTGAGAACTGTCTATTTGTTTTACTTATCCATTTTTTCCATTAAGTTTTCTATTTCTTGGGGTTCTAGACTTTTTAGTTCTTCTTAATCCTAGCTTGTAAAATTTTTTCATTCTTTAGGTTGTCTCCTCATTCTGTTGATTATTTCCTTTGCTGTACATAAACTTTTTAGCTTTATATAATCCCATTTTTTGATTCTTGCTATTATTTCTTGTGCAACTGTGGTTGTGTTCACAAAGTCCTTGCCTATGCCAATACTTTATGAGTTTTATTCACTTTTCTTCAGCAGGTTAAATGTTTCTGTTTTAATATTCAGATCTTTCAACTGTTTTGACTTTGGTTTAGTATATGGAGGAAGACAAGGGTCTATCTTCAGTCATCTGCATGTCGATAGTTTTTCCTGCACCATTTGCTGAAGAAGCTATCTTTTCTCTAGCACAGGATTTTTGACGTTTGGTCAAAGATAGCTAAATGTGCCTGAGGTTGTTTCTATATCCTCTATTCTTTTCCATTGGTCCACAAATCTATTTTTGCTCCAGTACTATGCTG
Source organism: Dinomys branickii (assembly GCA_004027595.1). Taxonomy (NCBI): domain Eukaryota; kingdom Metazoa; phylum Chordata; class Mammalia; order Rodentia; family Dinomyidae; genus Dinomys; species Dinomys branickii. The sequence goes on along the minus strand of PVLD010002438.1, from coordinate 140,700 downwards.
TTTTTATCACTGTAGCTTTGTAATATAATTTATAATCCAGGATTGTGATACCTCCTGCTTCTCTCTTGTAACCGAGAATTGCTTTTGCTATTCTGGGTCTCTTATGGTTCTATATAAATTTTAGGACTGTTTTCTCTAGTTCTGTAAGAATATTATTAATATTTTGATTGTGATTGTATTAAATTTGAGAGTCAGTTTTGTGGGTATGGGACAAAAAGTACCATGGCTATTTTAATCATCAGCAAATACTCAACATTTTATAGACTGTTGGTATTCAAAAATATTAGTTGAATAAATTAATGAATTCATTAATTAATCTTATTAAGAATTTAAAGGCCAGTTAGAGCAAATGTTTTAAAAAATGTTTATTTGTTCTTGCCTTAGTGGTAAGTTAATATTCTCTATTATGTATACTATCTTTGCTTTTGTGAACTCTAAAAAAAAATAGCTGACCCAGAGACTCTAGCACCCAACTATAACCCCAACTTCTTGAGAAGCTAAGGCAAGATTGTTTGAACCCAAGAGCTGCACATAGTGACACCTAATATCAAAAGCAAAGAAAACATGAAAAGGTAACTTGGTCAGGTTATTGTTGTCAAAGTATAAGGTATATGGACTTTAGCTGAACTTCTTCCTTCTGGCTTCATATGGCATGTTACCACAATAATTTGTCATTCACGGGCAAACTAGGTTTTCTCACCTTATTTATTGATCATTTTTTGCAACACTTGAGAGTCTGAACTCTTTGCCAGAAATCCAAGCTGTTCATTTAAGGTAATTTGTTTATCCGTATACTTTAACCTATTGTATAACTTTGCTTTGAACAGCACATGGAGCATTAACACATTTATAGTAAATAATTCTGAACATTCTAACCATGAACATTAGTAATGAATTGAAGCAAAGATTAGTATGGGCTCACAAGCAAGATACTGTTAAAGAATTATATGCAGTCAAATGTTAAAACACAGAATAACTTATTGACATTATTTTCTTCTAAAGTAGGACTTTTCTTCCTCTCCCCCTCTTCGTCTGTTTTTCTTTTTCCTCCTCTTGTCTCTCCTCATCTCTCCCACCATCTCCTTCTCTAACCCATGGAACAAGGTCTTCCTCACCCCACATGACCAGTGGCCATTTGTAACATCATAATACAGCAATCTGATTTCATCCTTACATCATGAATTCACAATACACAACGTTTTTCTCACTTGTCACTCAATTTCTCTTTTGCTTTAAGTTTACAGTCCTTGTACATCATGACAGGACAAAGTAAACCCAAATGAATAATTCTTTCTTTGAAGGGCACTTAATAAGAGATCAACTTGAAGGGATTTTATTTTTGTGCTCATTTCTTGGACAGAAACTTAATGAAAGCAGTAGCTCATCAGAAGGCAGTACTGTGGACATCGGCGTGCCTGCAGAGGAGCAGCCCATCGTGGAACCTGAAGAAACTCTGGAGCCTGAAGCCTGTTTTACAGAAGGTAAAGACAAATGTCTTCATGTTCATCTTTCATTTGTAGAATGCAAGCTTTTTAGCTGTTGTCACCCAAAATGGATCACATAGAATCAAACTTCATGGTAGATCCATTTTCAATTAACATATTTGCTGTATTTTATCTTTTATGCCTTGGGGCAAGGTCCTTCTGCTCAAGTCTTTTATTGAAAACTGAAGTGTAAGATTCTTGGGGAGAAAGTAGACATGTTTTGTGTTTGCGTATCCTCCATGGTGCCTAATGAGTACTCAGAGATGCCTGTGGGTTTAATTCTGCAGGCTATGGCATGGTATGACCATACAAATCGCATTTCAGAGGACTAAGTTAATTTTGAAAAATATGCAATTCCTTCTAGTAGCACCACCAGAAAATCTGTACATTAACAGCCCCTAGTATTATTGGAAAAGAACTGTGTCACTGATGTCCTCTTCACATGAGCAGTTTTCTTGTTATTGTTAATTTCCATTTTGAAATCATTTTTTTAGAGTGACTTCATCAGAGTCCAAAAAGGTAATAAAGGCAAACTCTTTATATTCGCTTCTAATTTACAGTGCTTTATGATTTGGCTAATAATACTTTAAGGCAAAAAATGCAAGTGTTTTTAGCCAAGGAAACATTTAAAGTGGGTGAAGACTATTCCCACCTCCACACAGTTAATGAATGTGCTTTTACTACACCAGGCTTAAGAGATTAATCTTAGCAAGATATAAATGATACCAATAAGAAAGGAAAGCAGAAACGGCAACATGCCAAGAAATAGGATGGAAACCACACAGTCATGTCATCTACTCTTACCTGAGCATTATACTTGCAGGCTGTGTGCAAAGATTCAAGTGCTGCCAAATCAGTGTGGAGGAAGGGAGAGGAAAACAGTGGTGGAATCTGAGAAGAACGTGCTTCCGAATAGTTGAACATAACTGGTTTGAGACCTTCATTGTTTTCATGATTCTCCTTAGCAGTGGTGCCCTGGTGAGTGAGTTTTAAGCAATAGTGCAGCCATACTAAATTTTCATCAGACTGATGATTTATCAATTTTTTCTATTCCATTGTCTTTATGTCTAATCTATTTTAATAAGGTCACCTTCTATCTTCCACATCAAATATTTAAGGTATATCTGTATATTTCCAGAGTTATTTTATAAGTTCTATATTTATAATTATTTGTAATCTTATTTATGAATAAATACACTATACAATTTTTCCGTCAACTTATTCATTAAAATTCAAGTATAAGAATATTCAATGACTTTGGAAAAAAGTGTGGGAAACACAGTATATAGTTTGATTGGGACTATATATCCTCTGAGTTCTGATGAATTTGTTTGTGAATAGTATTATTATTATTGACTCCTTACTGGCAAACAGTATATCCTCAGGGACCACTTCCATGTCTCTTTCCAACTGTGTTCCCTATTCTTTTGCTACTCAGGAAACAATGAATACTGGTAATGATAAATATCGAACAGCATGTTTAAGTGACTCATTTAAGGATCACTTTCTCTTTATAATAAGATGTTCATTTCATCAAAATCCATATATATTTATACATATATACACATATGTATATACATGAAAAATCCTTTAGATAGATGTAACATTTTAGAAAAGCAATGAAATAAAGAGAGTATATAAACTGGTACATGATAGATAGATATGATATAATAAAGTGCTTGCCTGACTAAAATAAATCGCTTACAAGTTTCTTCAGGTTTATAATTCTAACATGAGACTATATCTTCCTGAAGATTACTCTCAGGTAATAAATTTTCCCTGTATGCCACTTCAGACATGAACAGTTTTTAATCGTTGGAAGGAATATATACTTAGAAATAAAATATCAAAAGGCTTATATTAGAAGAATTCATATTAGGGTCTCCATGGAAAGTCTGTCACTTAAGCATTGTTACACAGTATCTCTGCTGAGAAATATCAACTGCCAAGTAAATGAACAAACGAAAAGCAGATGGACCCAACAATTTGGTAAAATGGCGCACTCAAATGATCCACCAACAGTTTTTGCTTTATAAAATCATAAATTTCTATATTTTTATTTTTTCAATCTTCTTTATATGACAAAAACGTGAAGAGAGGGAAGCAAAAAATTGAAACTAAATAAATCTATAACTCTAGATTGGGAAGGCTACATTAGTCTATGACATCAAGAAGTATTTTCTGATAAATTAATTTATTTTTACTTATTTCTCCTGGCTATAATAGCTGTGGAGAGTTTAACTTCCCCGGCTAAATAATGACACACCTTTGAAAGTAACAAACCAGCAATAACCACTGTTTCTCTTCCCTCCTGTCCTAATGAACCATCACATGTACATATGACCCCCCCTGAAGAAAGGTTATAGAGCACATTATTTGAAAACTAAAATGTATAGCATTCTCTTTACAGGCCTTTGAAGATATATACATTGATCAACGAAAAACAATTAAGACTATGCTGGAATATGCTGACAAGGTTTTCACTTACATCTTCATTCTGGAAATGCTTCTAAAATGGGTGGCTTATGGGTACCAGACATATTTCACTAATGCCTGGTGTTGGCTGGATTTCTTGATTGTTGATGTAAGTATCCTTCATATCTTTATCTTCTGCTCTGGGTAGTTTGTTTTATTTATACTTTCACTTTAGTATAGCAAAAACCTCTGACAAGTATGTTGTGATGGCAGAATAGTCTTGCGCTGAATGGTAGTGTGCTATTTGGAAGTCATGGGGGTAACTTAGTAAGGATTTTAAAATAGCCCTGAAGAGATAAAATACATTGTGATAACCTAGGACAAAATACTGACGGAGAAAAAAAAAAACATAGTTAAAGTGGAAAGTAGTGAAATAGAGAATATAAAACACACGTTGCTCAAATTGTTTATATTGTAAATCAGACAGCCTGGAGTTTATGCTCCCACCCTATCAGCTATTGGCTTTACAACACTAATTAATCACTAAGCCTGGAAAATAGTGGTGTTATTTGCAAAATATCAAAGGAACTCAACGAACACTAAAGGTGTTGGCCACTACTATAGTTTTTATTCTTTTTTATCTATTTTAAAGTTTTTGAGAGGTAGATATAGAGAATAGGCTATACAGATCTACTATATAATTCCATTTAGAAGTAAAGTATGTGTAGTGAAAGATATGCCTCTACTTCATACAAGGAGGATGTTTTCCTAGAATGTGGACTAAAGTTTCAGCAACCTATATAACAGATTGCCCCTGACAGAATTTGTACACGCAATGATGAATACTGTATTTACCCTAAAGCAAGTGACTAACTTCAATACATATTAAAGTTAAACATCAGGTTGGGGATATAGTTTAATGGTGCAAGTTTGATTCCCGGTACCCTACCCTGCAAAAAAGCAAAAACTTAAACATCGTGTCTGATCTTATCATCTTTACATAGTTTTAACTTTAGAAAACTGTGCAAAATATCATAATTTCAAAAGCAATAGTTTTTTCCTAAAGGGCCATAATCCATCAGGACATGTTCTTGTTGAACATGTTTCTAGAGCTCAGTTATACATGCATTGGATCTCCTTGATACTCAAGGAGAATTTCTCATTTGATCAAAAAGGGAGGCAAAAACTACTTTAAAGATTAAAAATATCACAATAAAATAAATAAATTCAGGGAAGATGCAAAAGAAAAATTGTTTCATGATATCAAAAAGTGGGAGAGGAGTCTTTAATATTGAGGTCTTAAGCTACATTAGAAGCTACATGATATTTTTATTTCTTATAATTTTTTACAATAGATTTAACTCTAAACATAAATTAACCCTGTTGAAATTTACTGAAATTAGCTTTCTACTATTTTACTTATTATGGTTCTAATACTTTTATGAAAGAAAAATGATTTTATTCATTATTACCATTTCATTTTGTCATTTATGAACTATTTTAGAATAACTCTACAGACAATTATGTACTTATATAATAATAATAATTTTATTTTCAGTGTTCTGCTTTAATTATTTCATTGGAAATTAGTGTAGCCTTCTGAAAAAAAAGACAGAAATAATTATAGTACATCTCAAATAATGTAAAAAGTATATTGAGAATGAGAAAATGTAAATTTTTTAAAAAATAGTGAGTAGTATATGTAGAAATTTCTAATACCAGCCACTTGCAAACTAAAGAAATTGTAATTGTGCTTTGATTAGCACTTTGGCAGTTCTTTGCTGTAGAAAATTAGATGCCTGAGGTCTTTGCATATTTAATTTAAATGACACAAATCTATTGCTTTATTTATTTGGGAAATATTCACTAATTAGCCATTTGGAATCAAATAGTATCACTTGTAACCAGGTATTACGATAGAAACTATAAATTAGCTTACCAAGTGTTGAGGAAGTTTCAGGACAGAATTAGTTTCTTAGTTAATTTACTTACATGGAAATGAAAGTTAAATGAAAATAGGATGTATTAACTAGACAAAAAGACACTTTCAAAACTGATTTAGTATATTATTATTATTATTATCATCATCATCATTATTATTTGTTTGGGGGGGACCAGGTCTCACTCTGTAGCTGAGGCTGGCCTTGAACTCATTTATACATCCAAAGGTGGCTTCAAACTCATGTAGCGATCCTTCTGCCTCAGCCTCCCAAGTGCTGGGATTACTGATGTGTGCCACCATTCCTGGCTGATGTAGCATGTTAATTCTGAAAATGTCAGTTAGTTAACTATAATAAATTAGGGTAGAGATTTCTTGCTTTTTACAGTACAATGGTAGTTTTGGTGTTTTTCAATTAGATATAGACAAAGTTTTAAATTCAGCACAAACAATAAACTGTAAAGAATGACATTTTCTTCCAACTAGATTTCTTTCATCATCATCATCATGATTGCTATTATTATTTTGGGGTGCTGGAGGCTCGGTGTAGGCCCTTGTGCATGCTAAGTGTGCACTGTACAACTAAACTATGCCCCAGCTTCTACTTTAGTAACTTTTAATCGTTTTTCAGCTAATTGCTCAATTCATCTATATTCATTGAGCAATTCTTAAATTACATGACATTTAAGATTTTTGTTGAACTAGTTTTAAAAATCACCTTATCTAGTTTTAAACTGTCTTAAAAAGAACTTTCTTTGATTCAAACTAAAAGTATTTACTTATAAAATTTTAAAGGTTTACGGAAAGTATCCAATCGTTTACCTTTTGAATAATTACAAATAAGAACTTTATTTGTTGTCTCACACAGTTAGTTGGGTGACAGTCACTGCATGTTGTTATTTGTGTCTGCAGGTTTCATTGGTCAGTTTGACAGCAAATGCCCTGGGCTACTCAGAACTGGGTGCCATCAAATCCCTCAGGACACTGAGAGCTCTGAGGCCTCTAAGAGCTTTATCACGATTTGAAGGGATGAGGGTAAGAAAAATAAAAAACATGAAAGTATTATATGTAGACAAAATTAATTTTAATTTAATTTAGAAAAAGAAACATATGCATGTGAAAGGAATGGCAAATCTTTGCAAAATTGCTACTTTAACTTCCGTCTGTTGCATATTTACTTCTAGGTGATATGCAAGAAAATTTAGGCCTCTATTACAATGATATAATATCATTTATTTGCTGAGCTCATTAAGATGAATTTATTTCCTAATCTTTCTTGGGAGTTTCCATATAGTCCTATATACAAAAAAGCAGATGCATCATTAAATTATTATGTGTAACAATATAACAATTATCTAAAGTGAATTCTACATCATATACTTCTTTGTGAGGATCCATCTGTACTTACTGAGTTTCACTGAAAATAATATAAATCACACAAGTGCTTAATTACTGAGTATAAAAGAAAAAACTAAGAGTTGTCAAAAATTTTTAGCTTCACAATGCCAAAGTTTACTTGAACATATTATTTCAACATATCCAAGGGCAGATATTAAATATTAACTACATAATTAACTTTGTAAATAGCTGTTTAATATAACCTCAATTGGTGACAGTATTAATCTTCTTCCTATATAATAATAACACTAGCTTAAATATTACACATCAACCCACACCATTTTTGATTTTAAAGTAAAACATTTATAATAAAGTACTGTAAATTGAATGTACATTTTTGACTCATTGCCATAGATGTTTCATAAATTAAGCTTAACTTAAATATCATTTATTGGAGTCACACCAATTTTTATATTACCTCTTTTAAGGAAACAGTAAACCATTCTCCATAATTCATAACAAATTAGAAATTTTTCCCTTATTGATTTTATTTTCCACAACACTTTAAAAGTATGAATCATTAATATAGCCGATGCATACTGTAAAAAACTTAATTCTGTTTCTTAAGGGCCAAGATTTCTTTTATCTAAACAAAGGTGCTAAATCCAACCAAAAAAGCACTGTTGTTTTACTACCTCTGATTCAGTTATGTTTAGAGAAATGAAGCTGTATTACCGAATTCTCTTTGCATTTTTTACAGCTTCATATTCTTTCTAAATTACTTACATTTTACTTACTAAAAATGTCACCTTTTGAAAACACAAGACTAGCCCCATGTGGTGGGGCACACCAGTAATCCCAGCACACTGGAGGCTGAGGCAGTAGAATCACCATGAGTTCAAGGCCAGCAAGGGCTATATAGATAGATTCTGTCTCAAAAACAGAAAAAAAAAAAGCCACAAGACTTATATTCTCTTTCCCAATATATATTAAAACATTTTTGGCCGGGTATATAGCTCAGTGGCACAATGCCTGCCTGGCAAGCTCAATGTTCTGAGTTCAATTTCCGGTACAAAAAAAAGATTTCTTCATTAGAAACAATCCAAGTCAGTACAATAATGCAGTTAGTCTTCTTTTATTTCACATTTATGTGTACACATAGATATTAAAATATTGTCAGATACTCTTTCCAAAGTATGTAAAAATTAAATTTGTTTTACAAGTAAATATCAGTTTTGTTTTACATCAGCTGTTTTGGTTCTCAAGAAAACTATCATTTTCATATTTTTTACTTGAAAACATGTTGCCTGAATTAAAATAAGACTTTTTTTTTTTTTTGGTCTTTATGAGACAGGGTCTCGCTAGCAGTTCAGGCTGGCCTTGAGCTCACTTTGTAGCCCAGGCTGTCCTCGAACTCGCAACGATCCTCCTACCTCAGCCTCCCAAGTGCTGGGATTACAGGCATGCACCACCATGCCCGGCTAAGTAAGACATTTTAACAGATTACAAAATCTTACATTGTTAAATACTCGAAGTTACAATTCAAATTTAGAGCCTCAGAGTTTATTGATTCTGTGCATCTAGTGGTTATTCGTGTATATACCACTCTAGGCCCATTAAAAAGTTGGTCTTGATGGTTTAGTTTCACTTTTTACTAAATGACCTTATCTCTAAATACTACTCAGTAACGCTTTATGTAAAAGGAGGTTAATTTCTGAATCCTAGAACTTTAAAGACATAAACTCCTTACAGGTGATAAAAGCAGTCACTTAAATTACCAGATTTATGAATATGGCCACTTGCTTCAAAAATGACGTCATACATACCGCACTAAAATTATTGAGCTCTTCAACACCTGTTTGGCATTGTGAAGTCAAAGTTATGTTATTAGGGCTGGGGATATAGCTCAGTGGCATAAGCGCCTGCTTGGCAAGCTCAGGGTCCTGAGTTTGATCTCCGGTACTGCAAAAAGAAAAAAAAAAAAGCTAAACAAAGTGACGTTATTATTGATTGTGCTTTTTGTGTTTCTGGTATCTAATCATGAATAACGCTGAAGATCGTTATAAGAATGATGACCATTGTAATTACAAGTGAGATTTCGTTTATTCAGAAACTCTCATTGAATTCTTTTCTCTAGCAGCATAAAAATCTCAGTATCTCTGTTAAAGTATAAGTCAGGCACTCATTTTAATTTCATTCTCTGTCACTTCTCCAAAGCATGCGCTTTCCTGCAGCGCTGTGAAGAAAGCATGCTGTGTAGTGCTTGACATGACGTTAGAAAGTACGGAAGAAAGTATCACCATGTTGCCCTTTATGTTTTGCATGCTTTACGCACATTTCTGGCTGACAGCTTTTGAACACTTATTGTATTTCAAATTTCCAGTCCAAATTTTTCAACTCATAAAACTGAACTGAGCGAATTGATGTCGTGAATACGTAGGGTAAAATAAAATTTGTGTTTAAATTGGTATTTTTAATTTCCTGAATGAGGAAATCTTAAAATACTTTTTCAAAAGAACTCAAGTCTTAATTGAAAGGGAAACAGAGAACATCATATACAAAAGTAACACCAAATGTTCTGTCATATCAGATTTCTAACTAATAACAAACTATATATTTCTATTTTATATAGGATAATCTTGCTCCAACTTGGATGGGGTGGAGCGCTGGTTCCTCCCCTCAGCCCTTTATTATGGGTACTGTATTACCCCTTTTGCTACCTTTAATCCTTGCACTGTGACTGATGTGTAGTGGGTGAGGGCGGGGGAAGGGACGATGGCACCACAGTAGGGACAATGTAGTATTGACTTTCTAATCCACTATTTTCAGTTGTTTTAAATTTCTTAAAAAAAAAAAAAACCTTTGTGAATTTACCTTTTGTGGATTTTAACCACGATGATTGGATAATTGCTATCTAAGTTTCACTGAATATGATTTATTTATGTGTGTACTGAGCTATCCATTGATGGGAAGATTATTTGGTGAGGGTGGGGTAGGATGCTGGTGTGAAAAAGAAATTAACTTATAAAATTGTTGATTCTGTTTAAAGCATACATCCCTTGCCCTTGAGTACACTGGCCTGGGTCCCAAAACCGGCCAGCCTCAGACCAAAAGTGAGCTGTTAATATGCTTGGGCAGATGTAATGTTCAGGTCTCATCAGACTGTTATTGGTTGTGACCATTCTCATTTTCATTTTGGTGTAAGTGTGTAGGGGTTGTTCTCAAAATGTAATAAGGCAGAAAAAACTTTAGTTGAACAAATGTAAATGAGTTTGGTTTTAAATTAGAGGAAAATATTTTTAAAAGCCCACTTATTTAAACGATACAAATAGGACCATCATCTAAAAATAAGACAGAAAAACATCTTGATAAATATTAAGAGAGAAACAAGTGTATAAACTCACTTCTTAAAATAAGCCACTCTAAGCTAATTTCTGTGGACCTTAAAAGATATCACAGTGGAAATAAATTTAAAATAAGTCTACATGGATCTTGATATTTAGCAATATTGTTCAAGAAGGAAAATTTCTAGAGGAGAAAAAGATGGAATTTTTATTTCGGTAATTGATTTACCTTATCCTTCAAAAATAATTACTTTAACCCACAACAGAAATTTAATTGTTAGATTTAAAAAATATTTTATTCTCCATACTTAAAAGATATGATTTCTACTTTACCTACCCTTAGGTTTTATTGTTTTCTTGTATTTTCACTAGAGCAGCATTAAAAAGCTTGGGTAGTATTGATATGAAGTTCAAATACCACTCAGAGGACTTTCTGAATGTACAGAATTCTTAGCACTGATCTCCTACAGAACTGTCAGTCCTTCATTTCATGTTGATTTAATCAAAAACATAATGAACCAGAGGTAGAACATTCCTGTAAAAACTGGCTGTACCTGACTAGAGAAATTCTATTCAATGATGTTCTGAAAAAGGTCTGTGAGAGGAAACAGCACTAATCATTAGTTCCTTTCTTAGACATTTCCTTTTATGTAGCCTGAAACCTCAATTTGGTCTGCACAGTTCTGCAGTCCCCACATGGGAAATAATTATCTTTTCCCTAGAGACTAAAATGAGTTAATACACTCACCTCTCTGTTGAACCAAAGCATGGGATCAGGCTCTTGGGAAAAGATAATCCTTTCTGTGTTCCTTTGCTGACTAACAAAATGAAATCCGAAATATGAATAGACCTTTGTATAGTAGATTTCCCAATACTATGGCAAATATTGTCCGCCAAAAAATTCTTTGACCCTAATAAAATGCATCTTCCCAAGGGGCCAAACACTTGCCTACTTTTCACATCAAATCCTGAACTGCACAACTGCAGAGCACTTTCCTGTGCGATGAATTCCGTAATTAGAGTTAATTTTAACTCAAATCCTGTCCCTGTTTCAAAGTAAGTCTCTCAGGTTCACTGTCTTCCCAAACTTTTTCTTGTGCTTTATTCTTTAATTATTCTTTCCTCATATTCAGAAATAACAGTTAAAACTCACACTTGGATCAGTAAATGCTAGGCTACTCTTCATTCATTCATTCATTTTTGTATTTGTATATTCAAAGCTTTCTGTTGTATTCCTGTATTCAAGGCCTTCCAAGTCTTGGAGGGGTCATAGATATATTTTTGCATCTTATATATTTTTAAGAGCCTGTAATCTGTTATGAATACAAGAATATAATTAGCTCTACTACAGAGTTAGTAGAGCTGTTACGACGACTAATGAGGTAGACTGCGAGAGCATGAGGTGCTACTTACACCTTAATTTCTGAGCTTATCTTCTTCTTCATCTTTCTTCTTTTCCAAATGAGACAACAATAGTAAGTTGTTTCTATAGTTCTGCAAAGTACTATACTTCTGACTCTTGAATTTAAAGGAGAAAACTCGCATCTTTATGCTAAACCAGAAAGTGATATGAAGATCCATGAAAGAAAGGTTTTGGTATTGAAACCTCTGAGAGGAGAGAGAACTACAGACAGCAAGATGTTGGACAGGAATTTCAAAGGAAATAGCTTCTCAGTTCTCTGGCAATTTTATTAGCACATGGCAACTCTGTTAGCTGGAGGGGCATGAAGTATAATTGGGCAGGACAGTTGAAGCTAGAAATGGAGATTGTAGGGTGATACTCAAAAGCAAGTGTTGGTAATCACTAGGAAGTAGGAAATAATTTTAAAATGGGGTGTGAGGAAGATTCACTCATCTTACATGTACTGAAGGAACCTGACAAGAGTGTAGGGATGTCGTAGACAAGGACAAATAAGGGTGGGGACGAGGAGGGGGAAGAAGTGACAAAGGTGAGAAAGATTTTGAAGAAAGAAGCAAGAAACATACAGAATGATGTGAAAAGCAGTTCAAGAAATGGGTATAAGCATTGTTCTGCTCATTCTGTAAGTTGAGTGTTCCTGGGGAAATAGGCATTTTAGTACGTCTTCTATGTATGCAGAATAAACACAAATTTAAATATGAATGGTACACAAAATAGAGAAGGAAAGGAATTAATAATAACTTGATTTTAACTCTCGAATTTCAAATTAAAAGGATCTTATTATTCATATATTTAAAATTATGTATGTGTAAAATAAGGGTTGATTCTGTCAATTTGTTCAGCTAAACAGTAAAACGAGATAAGATTTGTCAGTTTGGTAGGGTACATAGGCCACATCATCTGGTTCTGCCTGGGTAACACACACTGAGTTAATTTTTCCATCTTCATATTCCATCTTTATTATTACTGTTTCATTATTTCTTTTAGCTCACTTATCACACCATTTTGGGTCCCAAGGCCTAAAGATCTTTACAGACTTCAATACAGCCTCAGAGGAGTAAGGAATTAGTTCTTGAAGTTTTCTCAGGCAATCAGAATCTTTGTTCTAAAAACACACTGGCAAACACAAGCCAAATAGGAGATATTTTGTATCTGTTGTGCACTTTGAATCAGACCGACAAAAATAAGAGGTTTATAGATGCAATTAGTCTTAGCTATTAATGTTCTAGTCTAGTCTAGAATCATCATCTACCATTTACAAGCATTTCAGGGTCTATCTTTAACCTCCCTCTTCGCTCTCTATGTGCAATTCCAGTGGGAACTGCAGATGAGGAAGCAAAGACAACCATGCTTTCAAATATGAAAATTCACATTTTTCATTTGTGAGCCAGGAATGAGGTAGATAAAAACCTTTTGTATAGGAAAAAGTGTAGATAATTTACCACAGAACTTCATGAAATCATATCAGATTTGATAATTATGGGTCATCCCCCTTTTTCTTATTTCTTCCTAAGAAACTAATTTCTATTATGTTTCATTTAAAATAAGTTTATTGAATTAAACTCAGTAAATGAAACAACTGATATGACTGGAGCTTGAAATAAACGATGTGATGATCTAATGAAATACATAATGCTAAATTGTCTTGCTTCTTATGCAAAATTATTAGTCATAGTGATGCATGAATAATTAAGGCCAAATTATGTTAGGTATTTAATAATATTTTATATTATTACATCTGACTTTTTAATTTATTTTAAAAGTATATTGGTCAAATCAACTCATGCTCAAATGTTTTAGTTCTGTTCTTTACTATATTGCCTTTTTATAAACCAGTTAATCTTCTGTGTAGGATTTTCTATTTCTCTTTTTTTCTAATAAATAACACATATTCTGTCTTCATTCAATAGCATATTCCTCTATTTCTGCTTCTCCTTTAATGGTTTAGTGCTTCTTCTTTTTTAAATTTCTTTTTTTTAATTTCTTTGTTATGTTGTCTATATTTGTTTTTCTAAGTGTGTTACATAAGAAAGAATATATATAAGTTTCTCTTACTTTGCTTGTAAATATCCTAGAATTAGTCTTAATAGAAAAATGAAAGATTATTAGGGGAATGCCTTTTCTTTTTTAACCAATAAGAATTCTGACTTTTCTTTTTTTCCATTTGTGTATTAGGTGGTTGTGAATGCCCTTTTAGGAGCAATTCCATCCATCATGAATGTGCTTCTGGTTTGTCTTATATTCTGGCTAATTTTCAGCATCATGGGCGTAAATTTGTTTGCTGGCAAATTCTACCACTGTGTTAACACCACAACTGGTGACATGTTTGATATCAGCGAAGTGAATAACCATTCTGATTGCCTAAAACTAATAGAAAGAAATGAGACTGCCCGATGGAAAAATGTGAAAGTAAACTTTGATAATGTAGGATTTGGGTATCTCTCTTTGCTTCAAGTTGTAAGTGAACACTATTTTCTCTGAAAAATTTTTATTGTTTGGAATAATAACAAAGTACTAGCTACATCTGTTACTTGGTTACTAATAGGAACGTTTATAATAGTTTGTCTAATTTTGACTGATTAGTATAAGTTTGCGAGTCCAGATGGGCAGAACTTCATTACATGTGGAGACATATTCATTCATGGCCAGGTATTTCAGTTCCTTCCATAGGTCTTTTTTTTTCTTTTTCCCATTTTCAGCCCCTTTTTTCCAAATTCCTCTAATTTTCCATATGAGGTAGTTGATAATTAAATCAATAACTTGGTTACTACTCTTTATGTTGCAATTAAATACCTGTTTATTTAATAGATCCCGTATTCCCAGAGCACACACGCACTTTACACAACTATTTGGACTGTGTCTCATTTATAGGAATTCACTGTCACTTGTGTAATTTGGATGGAATGGTTTGACCCATTTTGGATGGACTTTGGCAATGATAGGGCTCAAGATTGCATTCTCATGCTGAAAGAGAGGAACATCTGCAACTATCTGGGCCCAGAAATGAATCACGAGCAGCAGTCATCTCATCTCAAATGACCTTTCAGCACCCTTATTGGAGTCTATTTTACCCTAAATGTCCCATTAGATTTCTAAGATGGACTCTATTAAGAAAAAATGTATAACATAGAAAAACAAAAGATGGCAATTTTTAAACATTTTTCCTTTAATTCCACTTTTAGCTTCAGCTGGATCACAACAAAGCAGAAAAAATATTATTATTTTATAAACATAATAAAAATGTTGCTATCATTAAAATTCACCTTTAAAAAAAGTAATAAAATTTCTTCCCGAGTGTTTCTGTAGGTTCTTTAGGACAGACTTCTATTTTGGTTGTGTTTGCAGTTGTTGAACCATGAGACCAATCAAATGAAGCCGTACTGGTCAACACCAGTGTGCAGCTTCAAGAAATATCTTTACTGTAATATTTACAAAATTTCCCCATCTTTTTGATAGAAATTCCTATTTTTCCCCAGGTATTTCTGACTCAATTTGAATGTTCATGCATTTAAAACAGGGACTTAGAAATTGTAGTAACACATGATGACATTTCCTTTGTCATTTATCTTAACCCTTAACTAATAACCACACTTGTAAATGCCACTAAAGCATATAGCTTCCTCCACAAAACTGAGAAATGCAAAGAACATTTTAAGCAGCCCTTCAAAATATTAAGTGATAACGTAAATGTAGAATAAACAACCTAGGCAAGTATTCAATAAGTCGTGTTACTGGAAAAGGCAACTCTAAAATCCTACTTTGTTTTCGTCTTTATACAGAATTATTACTCTATTGATTTGTTTTTCCATTGAGATGATTTCATGAATACTTTTTCCTGCTCTTGTACCAACCATATTAACGGACTTTTTAAATCATTCACCTGAGCTATTGACAGATTCACCAATTCTCTCTTTGATGTACAAATTATCTCTAGTTTCTAATTAAGGATCATGAGTTTCTTTTCCCATCATGCACACTCACCTGGTGTTTTAGTCACTTCTCTCATCGATGAGACATTATTCCCAATATCTGCAAATTAAAAGAGAAAAAGTCTGTTTCTGTTCAGTTTGTGGAGGGTTCAGTCCATAGTCCTGTGGCTCCAAAGCAGGGTGGCAAAGCAGAGGGCCATAGCTAAAGAGAAGCTGCTCATGGCACAGCAGACAGAAAACAGTCCAGAGAAACCCTGGGAAAGGAGGTAAACCCTTCCCAACAATCTCCCCAGACCCTCCTCTTCCAACCAGACCCCACCTAAGAGGAATTCAGCTGTAAACTCCAATAATCGAGTCACCTTTCAAAAGTCTCACCTATGATCCCATGAGGATTCAGCAATACATCTAAGTATAAAGAATAACATTCAGCTCCTGGCCCCCAAAAGATGCACACAGATCCCATTACACAAAATACTCTAAGGGCAGCCAAGGTTTTAATAGTTTCAGTATTGCTGAAATGTCCAAGTCCAAAGTTTGCTCTGAAACTTAAGGCAAATTCTTACCTGATAGCCCCTGTAAAAATTAAAACAAAAACTTAGACACTGTCAATATATAATGGAACAGGATAAACATTTCTACTACTAAAGGGAGGAAAAAGAGAATAGAAACCAATGGGACCAAAATGACACCAAAACCTAGAGGTACAAACATTAAGTCCTGTAATTCCATGTCCAGCATCTGGAGCAAGTTGTGGGGATGAGATCTGAACTCCAAAGGGCCTGGGCAGACCTACCTCTACGACATTGCTGGTGGTTGAGGCTCTGATAATTCCTCTTGTGAGCTGGCTTTGCTCACTCCTTGCAGCTTTCCTCAGATGTTCTACATTTCTACCATCTCGAACTTCTTGGAGTCTCCACTGTACTTTTGGCTGACTCTCACAACTCACACTGCCCTCTCCAGGCATACTGACTGGCCTTCTATGCCTTCTGAAATGTTCCTGACTCCACAACTCTAGTATATTTTATGCCTGTAAATCCAGCACTATGTGGATGTTCCTGGTTCAAGCAGTAAGCAGTCCCCATTGAATGGTGGCAGCACTGGCCTCTAAGTGCTTGGATGGCTGAGCACTGTGAACTGAATCTCTAGGGATCACTGCCATAGGCTGACATTCTCCATAAGCAGTGCATCCTGAGTCTTTTTTCTCAAAGCAAAGTCTTTCACTTTTCTAATTTTGACCCTGCAAAGGTAGGTCCTTGCAGATTTCTGACATGTACTGAAGCCATATTTCTTATTATCCTCATCCAAAGTATTTGGATTCGTTTTAAGGCCAATCATTTTAACAACCAGCCTCAGCTTTACTGGAGCTTTCTTTCTGGCCAAACTCACAACTGTTTAAATCATTCATCTGCGCCCTTTGCTCTTGATTCTCAGTGTAGAGCTGGCTAAAAGCCCCCAAAAGTACCCATGCCACATCCTCAGTATTAGGCTGCCTTGAAATTTTCTCTGCCAGATTAATTAGTCCACAATACTCAATCTGAGACTCTTTACAAAGTCTCAGCACAAATACAAAGTATAGAAAAATTTTCTGCCAGAGAAGAACACACATATCCTGGATTCTATGCCAAGGGAGTCCTTCCCAACTGAAACTTCTTGAGTTTGGTTTTAGCTGCAATGTTGTCAGCAGTCTAGACTTATGAGCTCTCACCAGAATTTCCCATTAAGCTCAGCTTACAGCATTCCAGGGCTGCTTCTCTTGCCAGGGATGAAATACTTGACACAAATAATTTAAAGGATGAAAGGCTTATTTTTGCTCATAATTTGTAGAGGTTTTAGTTCATAGTTGACTGGCTCCAAGGCAGAACAATGTGGCCGAGAGCCATATCAGGAGAGAAGCTGCCACAGCATAGCAAACAGAAAGCAGAGTGATTCAAGGGAGGATGTGGAGAAGGAGATAAACCCAGGCCACACCCTCAGTGACCTGCCTTTTTCAACCAGACTCCACTAACAGCAAGTGAGCTGTAAGCCTCCCACATCCCAATTATCTTTCTTTTTTTATTTGTTTTAAAAATAAAAGTAGAAAACATATTAACAAACAAACATCCATTTGCAAAGTAGCGTAAGAACAATCTAAACAATATAGAGTTGCAGACAAAGTGGTAGGAAATTAACAATGGTTGTTGTATTATGTATTGATATCTTCAGAGTGGTTTCTCAGGAAAACAAATAGAGACATGCAATAGTGATCAAACAAGTAATCATTAACTGTTCCCTTCAGTAAAGCAATACAAGACAGTTAGTACAACTGTTAGCTATCCTGTATACACATACATACATAATTTCCCCTTCTTCCCCTTCTCCTTACCCACACACCCATTACTTTTGAGCATTTTCCTTTCATTTCACAATGTCTATCATACTTCCTAGTTTTTATTCACTCTTTCAGGTTCTTAAACTAGTAAGACAATACATTGCTTACACTTGCAGGTCTGATTTATTTCACTTATGAGTATGGTCTCTAGTTGTGACCATTTATCACAGATCTCACTATTAAAATAGAAACACTAAATCTAGTGGAAGAGAAAGTGTGTAAAAACCTTGAAGATATAGGGCTAGGCAGAGAGTTCATGAACAAAAACCAAACTTCCCATGAAATAGAAGTATTTCATCCTACTGAAAAGTTTCTGCACATTAAAAGAAATCACCAGCAGAGCAAAAAGAAAACCCACAAATTGGGAAAAAATGTTAGCTGACTGTCCCTCAGACAAAGGTCTTCTATCTAGAACATATAAAGAATTTTTAAAAATCAGCCCCTCCAAATTCAAAGACCCAATCCAAAAATGGGCAGCCAAGATGAATACACACTTCTCAGATAAAGAAATACAAATGGCAAATAAATACGTGAAAAAATGTTCACCATCATTAGTCATTCAAGAAATGCAAATTAAAACAACATTGAGATTTCACTTCACCCCAGTAAGAATGGCTAGCATTAAGAAATCACCCAATTACCTTTCAAAAGCTCCACCTATGAGCACATGAAGGTTTTTGTGAGCTATCTAGATATAAACCATAACACCTGGCTTGCTGTACCTACCACTCCACAAGTGTTCATGTTTTCAAAATAAAGACATGTTGAATTACAGACACTAAAAACCATAGCAAAGTGCCTTCCAGGAAAAGGAATAACCATTTCAGCTCACAGCCTCAAAATTCATGTCTTACAACAAATAGCAAATTAGAGAAAGTTATTAGACTTGGCATCTTTATTCTACATGTGAATGCTAAGTGTCTATTATACTATTCTCTACTTTTTTTTACCCATAATAATTCATTCTCTTCAAGAAATGAAGAAATCAGAATATAGGATTATTTCTGCATGCTTGCTTTTGAAATTATTAGACAGATGGTTGTAACTTTTACTTTATATATGCTTATATTATCCTTTGATGGTGACAATAAAGAAAAAACTTAGACTTCAGTCATCTTGCAGATTTCAGTAGATAATACGCAGATCTAACTTGTAATTCTTCAGCTGCTATTGATGTTGCCAAATATAGTTACATTTGTAAGGTTTACTAAATATGTCCCAAAAAATTTTTCACAGCACCTTCATTCTAAAGGACTGTAAAGTTAGTTTTCAAGCAGGAGGATTTATAAGATGGCTGTTTTGTTTATTATGTATCTTGCTGAAAAATTCATGTAAAATTCATTTTCAAATGTATTTCAAAAGTATTCCTCGCCAAGCACAGTGGCACACACCTGTAGTCGCAGCACCCTGAGATGCTTTGTCAAGAGGACTGCAAGTTTGAGCTCAGCCAAGATGATTTATCAAATTTGTAAAAGTTGTCCCAAAATAAAAACCAAAAAAGGGCTGAGGATGTAGCTCAGTACAAAGGCCCTGAGTTTGATCTACAGAACCATCAAAAATAATTTCTTAAGTGATCAGTAAAATATTAAATGTCAGTTCTGAATTTTAACTCCAAAATAAAACAATCATGTCCTTTTCAATAGGCCACATTTAAGGGATGGATGGACATAATGTACGCAGCAGTGGATTCCAGAAATGTAAGTATCCCTCATATCCTAATTCTTCTTATAATGTTGATCAGGGGCTGGGGTTATAGCTCAGTGGAATAAGCACCTCCCTGGAAAGCACAAGGTCCTGAGTTCAGTCTCCTGTACCGGTACAGAAAAAGAAAAAAAAAATCTATTATAATGTTGATCAGGTGCTTAGTGAAATTAGCAAAGCATAAACAGAAAAATGACATGATTCTATGTTGGTTAGAAATATTCAGTAAAAAATAAGATTCAAGTTAATATTAGATATCCTAAAGTTTATCAGAAAGATCTTACTGAGACAAATCAAGAGTGTGAATTTTTTTGAAAGACAAAAATAAAAACTCATACATTTAATAACTAATAAAATAACCTTCTTATAAGTATCTATTTTTTTGTCCACAATTTATATAATCAGTAGTAATTTTAGAGTGCAGAAGCAAAAGTGGAAAAATACATAACTGGCTTCAGTAGCTGAAATGCAGTTTACCCCCCACCTCATATTAAACAGCATGAGAAGTTGCAGATCTTGTCCTGGAAGTCTTAGATATCTTTGTCTATTTCAAATCTACCCTTTGATGTGATTTTGGCATCCATAAATTTACTAAAACATTTACCAATGCCAGTACCACCCTGGACAACAGGATTCTTCAAAGTTGTATCACTGACGTAAAACCTACTTCATTTAACTCTGAATTCTTTTAGGTTTCAAGATGTGAGCTGACATCCACACTCATTTTAACCTTGCTCCTCAAAACTTCATCAAATTTAATATTTTTCTAGAGTGCTTTTTCTTCCTATTCTGAAGTCCCATCTACTTAATCAGTTTTCACAAAGATAATTTGAATAACCTTCACTGATGTAATCTTTCAACTGATTAAATAGAGTTTGATTTTATCTTTCTTGAAGTACACTTTCCTTAAAATAACTTTAAGTTTTACATTGGGTACCTTTTTGATAATCTGTGTTAATTCACGTTATTTTTTATGCTTTCTGTGTTTGACTAATTTTTGTTGTATTGTCATTAGGAGATCAATCTATTAGGGTACTATGTGTGGTGACTTACTACTTTACTAAGTGATAAGTGATAGTTTAATGTCTATTCGTTATAAGTACAATTTAAGAACTAAATTGTCAATTGAAGACTCATAAAATAGATTGTCCAGTTATGGACAATCAATCTGAAAATCCAATGAATGTTAAGGTAGGATCCAGAACTTCTAAATGAATAATTTAGCTCTTATGTGCTACATAAATTCATGCACATATGAACGATTGCGTCTAAATATCTTCTATTCATATTTATACAACTGCGTTTTCTTGCTACTAATTTTAAAGTTACAGAAATTCAGAACCTTAAATATACAGTACCATTCAAATAGCAAAATATTAGCTGCGTTTCAAGTCATAAAAAAAGATGCTTGAATGTCATAAATACTATAGTTTTATATCAGTATAGGCTAATTTCAAAGGCTTTTTAGGGGTCATTGATACAGGGAGAAAGTACTTTCTAAACTTTTACTAAGAATATTATTTTCTATTCTCATGAAAAAGCACCAATGACATTTCTAATGTTAAAATAGAGTAGTTTACAAAAGTCTTTTCCTCTTGTAGGTGGAACTCCAGCCTCAGTATGAAGAAAGCCTGTACATGTACCTGTACTTTGTTATTTTCATCATCTTTGGGTCCTTCTTCACCTTGAACCTGTTTATTGGTGTCATTATAGATAACTTCAACCAGCAAAAAAAGAAGATAAGTATTTCTAAGATTTTCTCTTCCAATGAAATAGGAAAAAACTAATATGTCAAGTGTTTGCTCTGCCAAATAAACATTAAAGTTGGAAAATCAAATAGGAGTAACGCGAAAGCCCACTGCACCCCCTGTCTCCACCACTGATCTCGTAGGGACTAGGGAAAGTCTTATACTCTTTTGCACAGGTTCCCCAAATTTCCTGCCTCGCTGATTTTTTTCTCACTTAGGAAAAAGTACATGACCTGTAGTCTGAAATAGAATAATTAGAAAAGAACTAGAAAAAAAATCTCAATATATGCTGCTGCCTTCCCACATGTTTTATCTTATAACCCCCCACTACCCCTTACAGCATACTTCATCTGAAAGATTGCTAGAGGATACAAGGGTGAGTAAAAGGAGGTTGGATTTCATCAGTACATGCTACGTGCTTGTACACTGCTCCCCACTGACATGTACAATCACTACATTATGATCAAAACATAAAACACTCAGGACAGTTGCAATAAATTAGAACCAGACATAAGCGCTTCCATTGGATGAGCTTTTCTCATACTTTCCCTTCATTAAGTCCTCCTACAATTTCCCTTTTGCAGCACATATTTAATTATAAGCAATCAATTCCCATCTTAAGTAGGATAAATCTTTAATTATTATTATCTTTTGTGAGACTCATTTTAGTGTTTTGTAAATGTACATTATTGAAGGCGTGCAAAGCAAACAAATACCCTCCCTTGAGAGTCGCCACTCTTCACATTTTATGCTGTTCCGTGCAAGCTGATTCCAGGCATATGCTCCTTGCTGAAATAATTTTATTTAAGATTCTTTTTGACATAATATTTTTACATTTTTAAAACATCTTCATATATGCTTTATACTTACACAACATTGCATACTAGATTGATAATTTAGGCTGCTTCTAATCTTTAATGATTCAAGTAGTACTTTGTCAAAAAATTTGTGGCAAAAATACTTATTTCCTTAAGTTAAATTTCCAGAGCGAAGTACTTTGCATCCTCAAAGTAATGCAGCCACTTAAACTGAAATAACTCTCTGTAGGTGTGGGCACAGATCTGCTCCTCTGCTGACATCAAACATTCTCTTTCTTTTTAAATAGTTCTCACTTGAAGATTAACATTTATTTAATTTTTATTCCCATGTAACTAATGCAGTTGAACATGTTTTTAAATGTTTTTTAGCCATTTGTGCTTCTTACTTTGTGTGTTTGTTCTCCATCTAATATGTTCAATATATTTTGTTATTGTATAATGAGTACTTTTTTTCACTATAAAGTAGTCTTGCCCTTAATACTAAAAGTATTCTTATTAGTAATAGTATTCTGTGGTCAGTATCAGGCTACTCCATTTCACTTATTAACCTATGTCCCAATCCTCTATACCTACCACCCTGTCCCAAGCCTGTCATATCTATGATCTCTGATTTGGCATCTCTTACCTCTTGCACCAATTCATCTAATTTTCTTTCCATCTCTTTGCTTCAGTATTAATGGAGTTAACGTGGCTTTCTCTGGTTAACTGCAGTCTTGTAAGATACATAGCTTTAACTCTTTGCTATATTTGAGTAAGAAAATCATTGTATTTAACCTACAAAGGTAATATACATAATGTAAAGATTTTAATATTTAGTGTCAATAAGCGTGATTATGACTCACTGAATATATGGTCTTGGGTAACCTCTTGATGTTTCTGGGCTTTTTGGTTGTCAATAATAATTAAATTTTGAGCAACTGTGAGAGTTGAATAAGATTATAGTACCTATGAAGTACTTTTAAGTTTTCAATGGAAAATGTCAAGTACAATTGTGATAATTGGTTAAATTTTAGATTTCTTTTTAAAATTGTTCCTTTCCTTGTTAAAAATTAAAAGCTACACAAATGGACATAGTTTTAACCAGTTGTGATTTTTCTTTTCTATACTTTGGAGGTCAAGACATCTTTATGACAGAAGAACAGAAGAAATACTATAATGCAATGAAAAAATTGGGATCAAAAAAGCCACAAAAGCCCATCCCCCGACCAGGAGTAAGAAATATTAAATAATATGGGGAAAATATACAAAACCAAAAACTTGCATGAGGTTTCTCACAGAGGAGAAATTAGTTACAATTTCCAGTAGCAAAAATTGTTTTCCTTTTCAACTATCATTAAATCACACTTTCATGGGTATGATTTGATTTTAATGGTAATTTTGTTTTTAAAGGCCACAAAGAACAAGAAAACACAGAAAATACACTTCTGTCTTCAAAAGATTTTGAACTACACATACAGAATCCAAACTAAATGGTCAAGGACATAGAGGCAATGTGATACACACAAGCGAGAACTGAATTCTCTATCTGCAGAGTTGTTGCCATGTATTGCCAAAGAGATGGATAAGCCTTTGTAGGGGGTTAAAATAAATTTGGTTTTTACTAGATTAAAAAATTGGTGGAATTTTGTAAAATAACGCCTTACTTCCATTTTATGTTTACTAGAGGTATTTAACATTTTCAGAAGAAAAGAATGGTAGTATTTATGTTCATATGTGTGGCTATAAAGTTGAAAATTACTAATGTCTGTAGAAGTGAGGGTCAATAATTGTAATTCAGGAAGAGTAGTAATAATTCTAATGTTTCTGCCATGAAAAGTACTGTGAAAAGTGGAGAGAAATTACCCATACTAATAGTTTTCATGGTGATTGTCTTTGAAATTTAAATATTCAATGAGTGTACCAGAGAATAAAAGGAGTAATCATTTATATCATGCTAACCAAATCTTGTCTTCTTGAAAATGAGATACACATCTTTTCCTCTATTGAGACTTAGCAATGGAAGTAAAAATGTGAAGGGAAAAATATAAGATACTAAATATATTTGCAATGTAAATACTAGTGTTGGAAAAATATAAGATATTAAATATCTTCATAGTTCCTCAATGGCATAGGGAAATAAACAGACAGTGACTTGCTGTGCCAGGCTGAAGCATAGAAACACAGGTCAGTGATAAAATATGTGAAGTTTTTACATCACCATAAGGAATGTCATTCTGGCCTGATTAGCACTTTAGAGCTGCAGCATTCTATTTATGACAATATACAAAGGCTATTTGGTGGAGACTATCAATATAGCCATATGTATATTTATGTCTGTCTAGGAAAATCCAAGTTCCTTTTAATGATTCTAGAAGAATGAGGCAGTTGGCATGTTAAAATGTACTGTATTTATAGATGGCTGTGTGATTTAAATGACCATGAGAAAGTCTGGTAACACTAAATCAAACAGGCTTCTCACCTGCCCATACATAATTGTGACATGCTGATGTATACTGTGTACCTCTGTAAGAAACATATACTATTGAAGGTTTCTTATCAGAAACTCTTTTGAACAAACCATTGCTATTCTAAGAAATACACATTGCTAAATAGCAATTTAGATAACTATTAAATAGCAATGTAATATACACTTTCATACAAAAATAATGAAATATGAATAATGTTCAGTGGCCACCATGCACAGCACTATAAAATCAATTAGTGCAAAAGAGTGCTTGATGTATATGCTAACATTTACAAGAAAATTCTGTACCTAAAAGCATTTCTGTTTTTCTACAGAACAAATTTCAAGGAATGGTCTTTGATTTTGTAACCAGACAAGTTTTTGACATAAGCATCATGATTCTCATCTGCCTTAACATGGTCACAATGATGGTGGAAACTGATGACCAGAGTGAATATGTGACAAATATTTTGTCCCGAATCAATCTGGTGTTCATTGTGCTGTTCACTGGAGAGTGTGTGCTGAAGCTTATCTCCCTCCGCCATTATTATTTTACCATTGGCTGGAATATTTTTGATTTTGTGGTTGTCATTTTATCCATTGTAGGTAAGAAATAGTGAAAATCTTGGTTTGATAAAAGTGAAAGTTGAAGCAACCAAATTCATAGTTGAGGTCATCCCAACATTCAGAGACAGGCGTCATGAATATACCACTGCATTTCATCTAGGATGTTTGTTTTTCTTACAATATTAGTCTCATAATATATACCAACATTGAATCCTATTTTACCCATTTTATATGCTAAGCATATTATTTATCATTATAGTAAAATTTCTTTCAATTGAACAGATCTGTTATACGAAGAAAAGAATCTTTATGTTGTTGATATTGAAGACCATATAAAGGGACTTGGTGATTGGTTCAAAGAGGGGTAGAAATTTAGTCTAGTCATCAGACAAGACATTGCATTAAAAACATAGATACAGAGTTATCAGCATGTAGATTACAAAGGAAACTGGCTTCAAGAAGAGGAAAAACAACATGAAAAGAGAAAACCAGCAAGGACTAAATGTGAGCAAGTGCAGATTCTTCATGGGTGTCATATAGAGACTTTCTAGATTACCATAATAATAACTTTGTAGTAATCAAACACAAGGGAAGGAAAGAGGCTTAGGACATCACTTCTTCAGTCATATACATCAAAGACTGGAATATATTACACATCTCATGAATGATAGCTCATCTCATTAAGAAGATGATTACAAGTAAAGTTCTAGTGAAGTGAAGAAGTCTCTGTGTGTGGGCCTGAAATATTAATTTTCTAAAGAAAAGGGTATGATTGGATTGCTATTTTACTGTCCAATATGGGGAAGCACTGTTGGGTATATTTTTAGGCTATTCTCTACTCCGAATAAGTTGGACTTAAACATACAAATCATATGTTACACACAGTCTTTTTCCTATACTAATGCATGGTTATAATCCATGTAACTAGGTTAGCAAGTTGTATTCACACCTCTCTCTCTCTCTCTCTCTCACACACACACACACACACACACACACATATACACTCACACTGATTTAGGCTTCCTATTTTTAAATGAGATCTTTTCATTGAAAGGCATCTCATTTCTTATACTACTCTTTACTATAATCTTAAAATGGCAAATGAAGAAAGAATTTTATTTTAAAAATAAGGATTGAGATACCAGTGTCAGGCACAGGAGACCAAAAAGAGGATCAAACCTGAGTTCTTTTATAAATGCAACAGAACACACATACTCCAATAACATAAGAATATTAAAGTAGAAATACAGAAAAGCATCAGATTAATTAACAAATAGGATGTAAATAGGATGTTAGATTTGACGATTTTAGAAAAAATAATTGTATTAACATAAATTTGTACTTATATTAAAAAATAATTTTAAAATTCCAAAAATGTAATTGCATTAATATAGACTTGAATTTACAACAAAAAAACTTTGTAGTTGCCTTGTGGCCACTTTTTTTCACCTAGACTTTTGTCTTTTTAAATTGTTTTTTAAGATTCAGACATGGGATTTTATGTAAGCTCACTATAGTTTATTACTATCTCTCATAGAAAAAGAATACTCTAATCCTTATACTTGAATTGATTACTGAAGGTCAAAAATTCATTTATAATATATATTATATACAATAATATATACAATCAGTCATCTAATCTGCAGGTTTGACATCCAGGTAATTTGCATTCACAAATTCAAGTAATCATAGATCAAATATAGTTAGAAAAATATTGTGTATACTGAACATGTATGGGCTCTTTACCTTGTAATTACTTCCTATGCAATAGTGTGTAACAAGTATTTACATGGTACTTACCTTGTATTAGGTATTATATGTATTTTAGAGATGATTGAAAGTACTCCTGAGATTGTACGTGTGTTATATGTAAATAGTATAGGATATTACATAAAGGACTAGAGAAGCCATAGATTTGGTATCCTGTGGGCAGGAGAAGAGGGCATGGAATCAAACACTCAAGTACTAAGGGATTATATCTAAGATTACATCACTAAATTTCATTGCTCTGAATTTTACTTTGAAGCCTTAAGGTAATTATTTTAGTGGATAACTTCTTCACTGCTTGGTATTTTTATTGCATATCCATAGGTATGTTTCTTGCCGAGCTGATAGAGAAGTATTTCGTGTCTCCGACCCTGTTCCGAGTGATCCGTCTTGCCAGAATTGGCAGAATCCTCCGTCTGATCAAAGGAGCCAAGGGGATCCGCACGCTGCTCTTCGCTTTGATGATGTCCCTTCCTGCCTTGTTTAACATTGGCCTCCTGCTCTTCCTGGTCATGTTCATCTACGCCATCTTTGGAATGTCCAACTTCGCCTATGTTAAGAGGGAAGTTGGAATTGATGACATGTTCAACTTTGAGACCTTTGGCAACAGCATGATCTGCCTGTTCCAAATCACCACCTCCGCCGGCTGGGATGGACTGTTAGCACCTATTCTCAACAGTGGACCTCCGGACTGTGACCCTAATAAAGTTAACCCTGGAAGCTCAGTGAAGGGTGACTGTGGGAACCCATCCGTCGGGATCTTCTTCTTTGTCAGTTACATCATCATTTCCTTTCTGGTCGTGGTGAATATGTACATCGCTGTCATCCTGGAGAACTTCAGCGTTGCCACTGAAGAAAGCGCAGAGCCCCTGAGTGAGGACGACTTCGAGATGTTCTACGAGGTTTGGGAGAAGTTTGACCCTGATGCAACTCAGTTCATGGAATTCGAAAAACTCTCTCAGTTTGCAGCTGCTCTTGAACCTCCTCTTAATTTGCCACAACCAAATAAACTCCAGCTCATTGCCATGGATTTGCCTATGGTGAGTGGTGACCGAATCCACTGTTTGGACATCTTATTTGCTTTCACAAAGCGGGTTCTAGGAGAGAGTGGAGAGATGGACGCTCTCCGAATACAGATGGAAGAGAGGTTCATGGCATCGAATCCCTCCAAGGTCTCCTATCAGCCAATCACTACTACATTAAAAAGAAAACAAGAAGAAGTATCTGCTGTTATTATTCAGCGAGCGTATAGGCGCCACCTTCTGAAGCGAACTGTAAAGCAAGCTTCATTTACATATAATAAAAACAAACTGAAAGGTGGGGCTAACCTTCTTGTAAAAGAAGACATGATAATTGACAGAATAAATGAAAACTCTATTACAGAGAAAACTGATCTGACCATGTCCACTGCAGCTTGTCCACCCTCCTATGACCGGGTGACAAAGCCGATTGTGGAAAAACATGAGCAAGAAGGAAAAGATGAAAAAGCCAAAGGAAAATAAACAAAAACAAATAAAATTAATTGGGTGACAAATTGTTTACAGCCTGTGAAGGTGATGTATTTTTGTCAACAGAACTCCTTTAGGAGGTCCATGCCAAACTGACTGTTTTTACATAAATCTATTTAAGGTCAGTGCCTACATAAGATAGTGACCCCCTTGTTGGCAAACTGTGTGTGACTCCGTGTAAAGGAGAGATGACCTTAACAGGAGGTTACTGTTCCCTCTACCAGCTGACACTGCTGAAGATGAGAGACAAAATGGCTACTCAGACTGGAGGGACCAGTCGAAAGGGGTGCAAATCTATAACCTGGGGGTTGTTTAACATGAAACACTTTAGTGTAGTAATTGTATCCACTGTTTGCATTTCAACTGCCACATTTGTCACATTTTTACAAACTCTGTTAGTGAATTCATCTTTTTTTTAAACCATATGTTGTTTGTTATATGTGACTGTTTTTGTAAACAGTGTTTCTGTCTGGAAATAGGCTACAGGACCTCGTTTACAGGTATGTACATCACCTGTGGGTTACAGCAACCACATGGCTCCCCCGTCTGCCCCAAGCTGTGGTTTGCATGAGGGCATGCAGCACTGACAGACTGTGCATGAGAAAATGTCACAAGGAAATCAACAACAGTTCTTAAGTAGCTCTTCGGTCTCATTTGTGTTTCTGGGTGGGGAAATTGGGTGATAGCTGGGCCCTATGTCTTGTCAAGTAGTTTGCTTTGAGGTAGATCATTAAGTCTTAGGATAGGTGCAAATTTCACTCAAATGTCTGGAATCATAAAGGTTGTATTTCTTTTTATTGCATTAAAAAAATCTCTGAACAATGAAATTTGCTCCCTCCTCCTGACCTCCAGAAGACTGAATTGACCAAAAGAACCCTTTATAAATTCTGCTTAATCCTGCACTTTGTTTAGCCATCTTCAGCTCTCAGCAAGGTTGACACTGTATATGTTAATGAAATGCTATTTATTATGTAAATAGTCATTTTACCCTGTGGTGCACGTTTGAGCAAACAAATAATGACGTAAGCACAGTATTTATTGCATCAAATATGTACCACAAGAAATGTAGAGTGCAAGCTTTATACAGGTAATGTAATGTATTCTGTACCATTATAGATAGTTTGGATGCTACCAATGCATGTTTATATGACCATGCCGCTGTATCTGGTTTCTCCCACTGCTCAAAATCTCATTTATCAGAAGCCGTTTATCAATGGCGAAGTCAAGGAATTTGCTCAACAGATCTCCTTTCTTTAAGTCATTAAGCAACAGTTTGCAGCACTTTAACAACTTTTTGGTTATTTTTAAATTTTAAGTGGATAATATATGGTGTATAGCCAGACTGTACAGACAACTTTTAAAAAAATGCTTAACCTGTTAAAAATGTGTTTAGAATTTTATAAGCAAATATAAATACTGTAAAAGAATCACTGTATTTTATTTTTCAGCTTTATGTACATAAATATGAAGTGGAAATTACCTTCAGGTTGATATCACAATCACTTTTCTTACTTTCTGTCCATAGTACTTTTTCATGGAGGATATTTGCTAAATAAGAAATGAAAATAAGACTGGGTAATTGTAGACTTCTGCTTTTTTATTATATTTGCTAATTTTAAATTGTTTCACAATTTTAAGGGGCAAAATAGGTTCATAACTCACATCCAAATTATGCTTTGCAACTGGAAAAATAAAATTTTATTTATGTTTCTGGTAGTGCCTGCAATAACTGATGGAAAATAGTGCTTACATTTCACTTTTGTCCTTTTTTTCCTAATTTCTGTTTATGTTTTCATTTCTTTGGAGTCATGCTGTCTAGATTGTCCTAAATATAATGTGAACTTCACTTTTTTTCCCACAAAAACAAGAGAGTAGCAAACTTATATAGTCAATTACATCAGGACATTTTGTGTTTCTTATAGAAGCAAAACATAGGCTCCTCTTTTTTTAAAAATACTTAGATAAATTGTATTTGTGAACTGCATGCTGGAAAATGCTACTATTACCCTAAATGATGCTAACCAACATTAAAAATGTGCAAAACCAATAAAGATTACATTTTTTATTTTATTGCTTGCCCAGTTGCTTTTTGATAGCAGCATTTTATAACAAGATGTGTTTTTGTTCAAAATTTGGAGACAATGAAACACACCTATACCCACTCCACACACTACATGCACATACACACACACACGCACACATACACACATACACATGCACGCACACACGCGCACACACACACACACACACACTTGCTGGGTGGACAAGAAAACCTTGAGTAGAGCAGGGACTGGGGGAAAGGATGTTTCAGGGATCACCAGCAGCACGATGTGGTCTCAGTTAGAATAAAGAGCTGATGTGAAACACAGCTGGTATCCCTTGAAGAAGGAGAAGCATGAAAAGCAGCTCAGTGGGGAATGGCCGCCTGAACTGTGAAAAGAAGTCTCTAAACCGTCCTTTAAGAATTCAGTGTTGCTATGGTTGAGTGGCGTTCCCTGCTCCGCTGGGAATTCTCTCCATTCTTCTCTACCCTGCTTTACTCAAGACGATTTTTGTGCACTGTATCTGTGGGCTTGCCCTGCCCATGTCTCCCACCTGGCTTGGCTATTGAGAAGCCACTGCAGGAAAACACTGATGGGAAAAATACAAGGAAGGAGCATTTATGCCCTTGTTCTTTTCTCACTGGGTCACCATGGGTTAGCAGTGGCCACGTTCCTCCACTCAAAATCATACTTTGGTTAGACTATGTCCCGACAATTACAGCTCCTTCCTTTGGACTCTAGGAAATCATTCCTTTTCTTGCTCCTTTAGGCATATTGTTGGCTTATTTCCCTATTCTTTTTGGTTCCCAGAACTTTATAGACACATCGGTAGAGAGCCTCTATACAAAACCTTCCCTATGCCTCATTTTAATATACCATCCGTCCCACGTTAGAAAGAGGCAGTGGTTAGCCTTGGCTTTGGATGTTTAATCTAAGTGGCTTTTGCAGATAGAGAAACAACTGAGGAAAGCAAAATGAGGACAGGAGCAGAATCCATAAAGACATACGAGGGTTACTAGAGCAGCCTCCATTGTACAATGAACAGTCTAAATACATTTATCTAAATTTATGAGGAAAGAGTCTTTCATTTGTTGGGTTGCTCTATCTCAGTCATGAAGCTTGAAGAGGGGGAAATGGCCTTAACCAGGAAAGAGAAAGTCAGTTACAAAGATTTTCCCATCCATGCACACTTATTTACCTTGTCCATTTGTAGCACCAACACCATAAAACAATAGAACAACTAATTCTGATTTATTAGTGCCTGAAAATAATTTCCCACTTCCAATCAGAGTAAACAGTAACTATAGGATTAACCATACAGATATTTTTTAATACCATCCATCTATGCCAGTACTCCCCAGTGCCTTTCCAAATACCAAGGAAAGAATTTGTTAAATATATCATACACATTTCTGTATTTATGTTGGTATTATTTTTCATAGTATTTGCTGGGCCAAAAAGTACTTAACGCATAAGGAATCATGAAAGCAGGTCAGGAGTATTCAGAAACTAACTTGAAGAAGCTTCCCATCTGCCAAATCTGGGGGATTTGAGCATCAGTATAAATAATGATAGTAATAGGTCATAACTCATTGAACATAAGAAGAACCCCACAAGTGTATAACAGTGTAAACACAGCAGAGAGAGGAAACGGAAAGTCTCTTCTATACAAAAGAAGGTTAACTAACAAGCAAATGAGTGGAGTTAGAAAATCGCCATTTGACAACCCTCCTATTGATCTGCACAAGACTCATCACTGAATGCCGGCACTCACGGGGGAGAAGCAGGAGGAACAAGAAATGTGGGTGCTTCAAAGTATTTCATTGTATTAACTGAAAATTTTAAAATAAGAACATTTGCAGTGAAGAAAGTCAACAGACACACCATTGAAAGTATCGACTATGGGACCAAATGATACATACTACTTGCTTCCTTTTAAGATGTATTTAAAATGTTTGCTTGACTTTCAGGTATCCAGTCAGAAGTTTATAACCAGAATCTAAGCATAAGAAAAACCAAATGAAAGAAGTCTATAAAACAATGAAATTGAACTCAAAACATCAGTGTCATGAAAAACAGAGATTAAGGGAATGCTTGTGGTTGAACAGCTTTGACAACGACATATAACATGATTTAAGATGAGATGCAGGACTGAAAACGTAATAACTAATAATGCTGGAAAAGCTGATCGAATGTGAAAATCAACTGTTGTAGTTTTGGGTTGTTGTTTTGAGGTTTTTTTGGTTTTAGGGGATACTGTGGATTAAGGCCAGGACCTTTTCTCTAAACTATATCCCCAGCCCTTTTTATTCTCCTTTGGAGACAGACTCTCACTAAGATGTTAAGTTGCTCAAGCTGGTCTCAAGCTTGCAGTCCTCCTGCCTCAGCTTCCCAGAATGCTGGGATTAAAGGTGCGTTTTGCCGTAACAAGCTAGTTATTAGTATTTTAATAGTGTCAATTTCCCTAATTTTGTTATGGGTAGGATGGCGATTAGGAAAGAAAAGTAGAAAATGCTCTTGCCCTAAGAAAATGTATGATAAGCTGTGTATATGTAAAAGTGATGATGACTAGAGCTCACGATTCGATAGATCCAAAGGAAATGGAGTTGCATGTGTCCAGGTGTCTGTACAGTCAGAGACAGACGCAAGTGAAGATGCAGGTAAAACTGTAGTGTGTGTGTCTCTAGAAAGGAGAGGATGTTTGCTCTTCTTTTGTTGAAGTACCTCTGTATCTATGTGTGTGTGTTTACACAGTCATCTGTTTTTTATATTCTGGACATTCTTATTTCTACCCGCAAAACTAGATCTCCTACCTCTATCTAGTGCAAATTGTACAGATTCGAACTATTCTCGCTTCCTGGAAATCATCTTTCTCAATAATAGCCTTTTAAATTATTACATTTCTTGCTCTTCATGGGAAACCCTATTGCTAAAAATAATTCAATTTTGGGAACAATGTGTAAAGAGTGGTTAAGACTAAATGTTTGAAAATGAGCTGATCAAAATTAGAGATTTGTGCTGGCACTCTGGTGATTCTGCTCAAATGATAGTAGGTGTTTCTTACTATTATTGTTTTGACTGTCTTAACTGGAGTCCAGTCATTGTAGGTTTCAATAATTAATAAACACAGTTCCATAGAACACTGCTCCATGACAGTTTTTTTATATATCTGCAGGTAATCTGGGAAATTAAGAATACTGTTTTAAATATTATAAAGCTGAATATATTCAACATAAAGTCATTTATTTGAAAATTGCCTTTTATTTTATAAAGATTTACATCATTAATGTTAAAATGCTTTTTGAAATCATGAAAATGTGATTGTAGGTTGTCTTAATATTTTATTTGGCCAAAGGAAAAACTGTTGTATTTTAATGGTATATAAAATCTAAAAGTTCAGGAAATGTTTGAATAGACCCTCCAACTCCATAAGTTTATACGTTTATAGGTGTGTACCACAAAGTTCAGACTTTAGAAACATAACAACTGCATAAAAAGGGCACAAACACATTCTGTAATTGTATATCTCATCATGCATGTACTGAGATTCATATTATTGTATAAGTAAGTAAATGTATTTCTGAATCACTTTGAATTTAGTAAAATATTCATAATAAAAAATTGCTTCAGTAAGGTCTAGCTGATAGGATTTTTCTTCCTGGAACGTTGTCATTGATTAATATTGATTTAATCATTGTGGCAGCAAAGGCTGTAGGGGAGGAAAGGATTCCAGGCACTCACGTACAACTAGGAAATTTAGAGCACTGAGAAATTCTTAAAAATCACAAGAGAGTAATCTGCAAGAAGAACTGACCCCTCAGTATCACTCAAGTTCCTTTGCACCCCTCATACTTCAGAACTCTGTCTCATTCCGTGAAACAAAAAGACACTAACTTCCTCGTCTTCTTTACTGTACAATGAATAATTACTAAGTCTGCTGTCCCTTGCTTTCACATCACTTCTCCTTCCCTCCACTCTTCCAGTCTTCTCTTAGTTCTATTACCCTCGATTCATTCGCAGTGTCCTCATCCTTGTTCAAGCCATTTTCCCTTTCTCTTCCCTCCCTCCCTTCTCTCCTTCCTTCCACATTTTCAGAGGTCAAGTTTGCTCAGTAATTTATAAATTCCCTGCTCCATTTTCCCTCTTATTTTGCATCTTCGCTCTTTCCCTTGACTGATCCTTTTATCTATCATTGTACTTTCAAGAAAATTCTCATCTTGAAAATAACTTCACTCAACTCTGATACATCTTTGTCCATTCTCCCATTATCGCATTATCTTTAAGGATTACCTTAAAGCATCAAGACTTAGAAAAACCACTGCTGACCCCTTCACTTTTGTTTATAATTAGAAGAAATATAGAGCTCAGTAATATTTATTTAAAAATTGGGGTATAAATATTTTTGTCAAAATAAGCACACTGAATTTTCAAAATGTTATGCTAGCCATTATCCTTTTCAATAAAATTATGAAGAAATACCTAGAAAATATAAACGGTAGGTGCAGGGACAAAGAACATGAATTATATGGAGCAAAGATGTAGATACTCAGCATCTGATTATTCTGAATTACATTCCTCTGTTCACTGTTTTAGAACGCTATGATGTTCCCGGAAAAACTCCGTTGTTAACCACAATGTTTTTCTGCTGTTGTTTTCTCTGCCAAGAGTGTACTCTTTACTATTTATGAGGCTATGGAGGCCAGAAAGTTTTTAAAAATGAATTTATAGGAAATTATATTTTAGAATAAATTCTTCATAAAATATTGCTATAGGTGTAATTTTCCCATTGAAGTATTAATGAACTCATCACCCTTATGTTAGGCTTGCTGCTGTGCATGTATTTTGTTGTAAAACATTAAAACCCATTTCTTGTGTCTCTTCTTGAAGTGCTTTGAAATGAATTGTACTTTTCTCAGATTAAAAAACTAAATCACTGCTGAATCTTTCAAGGGACCTTTGCTGTCTTTTTAAGGTTTTCAGTCTGGTTTCTATTGCTCCAACAAAATTTAATGGTATTTATTTAGTCTTGGTCATATCATAGACTTTAGAATTGGTTGGCAATCATCGTTACCACCTGCTGCTTTACAATGCATCCTTTTGGCTTCCATGAAGCTAGGCATCTTCCCACGTCTTTTACTCTTTGCCTTCATCTTTTATTATTTTTCCTCCCTGTATACGGCCTGATCATGTTTTTGGTTAAACTGGTGCTGCACTTTCAACTGTCAGTTGGTCTTTTTAAATGGCATATTCAGCTGTTATGCTCAATTTAATATGTCCCAAACTGATCTCCATATTCTTTTTTTTTTTTTTTTTTTTTTGGTACTGGGTGATGAACTCAGGATCTTCCTCTTGCCAGGCGGGCGCTGTGCCGCTGAGCTCTAACCGCAGCCTGATCTCCATACTCTGCCCCGCTCCATCACCAACACAACTAAGCAGAAGTCAGTCTCTGCTTATCCATCTTATTCTTCTCATTCACTAGAAGAATTAAACATAAGCTCTGCAGTATGTTAAACATAGATGAGAATATAGAGAATGTTATGACTGTAACTTCTGATCTAAGTTTTAAAAAATAAGGGGTAGAGTGGTCCAAACGGCAAAAATATCAGGGAGTAATGGTCAAAAGCATGGGATCTGGAGTTACATCACCTAGATCCAAAGAACAACTGTACTGATACTACTTATTAGCTGAATGTCCCTGAAACGTACTTTCACATTTCTGTGCCTTGATTTTATCATCTGTGAAGTGGAACTAGTAATTTTATGAAGACTAAATGAGCTTATTACGAAAGTAATGCCTGCAGACCAATAGTTCCAGGCATATTATATTGCCACATGTTTGTTTCCATGAGAACCAAAGACACATGAATGGAGAAGCAGGCTGACACATTTAGAGAATTTGCAGCAGTAAATATTTGCTAAGGTGAAAATTGAACAGTGGCAGAGACAGTGAGAGAGACAGCACGGGCCACATAAGAAAAGGTCTTATGTGCACAGTGGGGGTTGATAACAGAGACTCATTTTGAGGTTTATAAAAGCAATGAGCATAAATGAGGTGTCAGGAGGTTTTAACTTCAAGGCTAATAACATAGAAAAAGAAAACACAATTTAAGAAGATACTAGGTGAATACATGCAAGAAATAATAAGACATAAAACTGAATAACTTCCTTTCTTTCTTTATCCAGTTAAAACCAGGATTCATGACAACTTTCTTCTTTCTTCTTTATTTTCTCTTCTGTGATTTTTCTGAGGGGTTTTATGTACATACGAAACCAACACATTTGAGAAAGGAGAAAGATGATATTAATACCAATACCGAAAGAAAGACATAAGCCAGGCCTCTCTTAAGCACCCCAGAACATGAGTTCACTCTCTGCATGCCACTGTCAGCCACTTCATCTGCATTTGGGGGTCACCTTCCACTTCACCCCAGAGCACATATACCACATGGTGCCAAGGAGGCAGAGATAATTCTCTATAGTGCTTTGCATACATAAAGTGGTCAGTAGCTATTTAATAAATATGCATAATAATTCATTTTTATCATTATTTTAAATGGTTCTTTGTAAAAAGTTGTTTATTCCTCTGAGATATTTATTCTTATATACTATATAAGAGTATATGTCAGTAAATGCAGTATTGTGAAGTAATAAAACATCTCAAATGTTTCAAATTAAAATTGACCTTGCTGTATTTTGGTCATTTTGAATTTATATGACAAAATTTAAATGAACATATATGAATAAGAGCACATATACTATGTATTATCTATAAAGAAATAATACATAGATACAACTGTGTGTATAGTTTAGGTATATACACCTAGAAATTATTTCAACACATGAATGCTTAAATTGCTTTTTAACTCTTTAGAAATTTACAGTTATATACTCACCTCATTCTTTGCCATGGTGGAATTATTGAGCTTGCCATTTTAAATTTATTCTTCTAAATGGAAGTGCAGCTTCTGGATCTTCTTTTCTCTGCAGCATTACTTGGCTTCATTCACATCTGCATTATTGATGTTTCTCTCTCCTCAAGGATGGTGAAGAAATGCCTTGTTCAGCAGTATTTCCTGCAGTCACAGGAACAGTCTGAAGACGAACAAATTGTGCCTGTGATCAGTCTCAGTCATAAGTGCAGCCATTTGCTCTGCTTTAGGGAAGATGTGTCCCAAATTACTCTGATAACTTGAGAGAGCGAAGTGCTAGAACAAATACAGTAACTATAAGATTTAAAATTATAAACATATAAGAAAGTGGGTAGGAGAGAATTTGGGGGCGTCTTAAACTACTTAGAAATATTTCTCTCAGAGAAAAGGAAAGTGAGGAAAGATATCCCTCATACACAGCACAGCTTGTCTCATTTGTCAAATGCTATGATTTCCTAATATAAAACTCAGCTGGTATCAGTTGTGTAAAATTCAGAATGCAACTAGCCAGATGGGTCTTAAAATTTTACAACTTTTTTTTCTCCACACCAAAACCTAGCTCTCTCTGCAACCTTCTCTACTGACCAGGCCTTAACTGTGAAAATCAATTCTGAGGTAACTCCAATCTGGTGAGCTCCAAATCCCTGGTCTACTGTACAACCTCTTGCCATTTTCCTGTTATTGGAAGATATTACTGGAGTAACCTAATTTTTTAGCTCACCTAATTCTAGAATTTTCCATAGCAATTCAAATTAAATCAGAAGCCCCAGGAAAAAGGAATACAAACATATATCGAGCTTCACTAACAGAAAAAGACAAAACAAAGTTAAACCAACATCTCATGAGAGTCTCATAATCAGTCTTATTTTACAAACCCTGGCTTCGTGGTAGCATCTCTGGTAAGTTTCAAGGCCATGAGGAACTTGCCATCTGTTTCACTGTAGTACTTACTCAGTACAATACTCAAAAAATCAGAATTTGTTGGTATTACTAATTCACACCACGGAGTCAATGTTTAATTCAGTATAATTGCATTATGTGCTCAAAAACTTGCCAGCGTTATGTATTACAATTGCTCACTCTTCAGCATACAGTGTTTGGATTTGCTAAAAGAAAACATGCCCTAACATCAGGGGCACAATAACCTCATACAGAGTTTTGCAAAAATTAGGAAAATGTCTTCCTTCCAGCTCTGAGAGAAGTAGCTGAACTCTGGAACAAAGGGTCCCACAAATGGAGCACACAGGACATCTGAACTGTCCCCAGTAACCTGTGGTTTCTATTACTACTGTGCAAAAGGAAAGCTAAAATGGTGCAGGAAAATATAGAGTACTAATATTAGCTCACTCTCCACTTAAAAACAGTGTCTTGAATAACTTTCCAGACATTGTTTTGCTTATACACAATTGTGGTCTTGTTATCGTCTATAATATGTTTTGTGTGTTGTCCTGCACTTTTGAATTTTCAATTATAACTTGGATATTTTTCTAAGTGAGCCACATGGGCATATAAACCTCATTCTTTTAAGTCATGCAGAATGTTGCTATCTACATTTAACTAACTTAAATTTACTGATAAACATAGAAATGTTTCTGTTTTTGCTTATAGTTAGCAAGGTTTAATGAATATCATTGTTTCTGACATTTTATGCAAACTATGATCATTTCTCTTTTTAAAAAATCCCTAAATTTAGATATGCTAGATGAAAAGTATTCACACTTTTTGTATTAGAAAGTGAACATGTTTATACAAAATGTGATTCTCCTCAATATGCAAGGGCTATTATTGGGATATCTTTATCTTTTCGTCACTCAGCCCCTCTTCTAGAACCGATAGTTCAGAAATCGTAATAACTATGAAGGTAGGGATCATGTTTATCTGCATAGTACAGAAAAAATGTCTGGCAGTAAATGATTATAAAACAGAAAAACAGCTTTTTAAATGAACAACCAACTGTAATCAGAGTTGCAAAGTCTGCAATAACAACCATCACAGGATCTTCAAATTTAGAGAAACAAAAGCAGAAAGCCAATATAAGACCTTCATTTTTTTCAGTGAGCCTAGTACAATGCAGTATGGACAACAATGTTATTTTTGTGAAGTTGCATAACTGTCATATTATTATTTGAGAAATGATATCCTTGAGCGTGAATTATTGATAAATTTAAAGCAAAAGTGATGATGTCATAGGGAGACCAAACAGAATAGCAGAGATTTGTGGCTTATGAAAAATAGAAAAGTATTTCTCACATTTTGGAGGATGGAAATCTGTGGTCAGAGTCCTAGAGGATTGGGAGTCCAGCAAAGACCCACTTTCTGGTCCATAAACAGCCAGCTTCTCACTACATTGACACATAGAAGAAAAGGCTTTCCAGGTCTCTTTATAATATTTATCTATTCATGAGAGCTCTACCAAACTCCTACCTTCTGATAATGTGATGGGGCAGATTTCAACATATGAATTTGGGGGGATATGAAAAACCCAGTGTAGAATACTCCCCCAAATTCATGTTCTTCTTATGTCTAAAATGCAGTCATTCCATTCCAGTACTCCCAAAAATCTTAATTAATTCCAGTATCAACCTTAAGGCCCGAAGTCTTATCTTAAATATCACCTAAATCAATTTAAGTAAGACTGGAGGTAAGATTCATCCTGAGGCAAATTCTGCTACAGTCATGGATTAATGAAATGAAATACATTATGTGCTTCCAAATCAAAATGATAAGGCCACAAAAGAGAGACATTGCTGTTCCAAAAGGGAGAAATACAGAAGGATGACAGATTTCAAATAACTAGAAGTCTGAAGGATGGGGAATATTAAAATTTAAAGTTTAAAAATAATCTTCTCTGGTTGGATGCTCTGCCTTGTGGATCTACTAGGATGGAAGTCTCAACTTCCAGACCCTGAGGAGGAGACAGCCGTTCCAGCCCCACAGCTTTGTGGTGTAGCTTTCTTGCTTGTTGAAAGCAAGATAAAGTTCTGCCCTGTAGAAACTGGACAGTGAGCTCTGGTGGGCTCTGAATTGCCTGTGAGGCCCATGTTTCCTGTTGTGAAGAACAGCACATGTTCACAGGCAAATAGTTTCATGATCCTGTCCTATAAAACCCAAGAAGTCTGGCAGATGGGATGCCTGGTCTCTTTCCTCTTCAGCTCAAACTGTCAGTTTTCCTGTTAAGATGATGATGAAATTCATGGTTCACACTCACTCTAGTTTTCTTGTCAAATGATTTGTTGGACACAAATTTATTGTTTTCTACCAAACAGGCCTTCTTACACTTTTAAAAATATGATAAGGCTGAGAAATTTCCAAATCTTCTAATTCTGTTTCCTTTTTGCCTATCAATTCTGTCCTAAACTAATCTCTTGCTCATGGAATTTTTTTCCGTAAGTGGCCAGGAGGAACTAGGCTGCTTCTTCAACGCTTATATATCAACACTTAGGGATTTCCTCAGCCACATATCTGATTTCATACATGCAAGTTCTGCCTTTCACAACATGCTCAAACATGAAAACAATTCAGCCAAGTTATTTGCTGTTTTCAACAATCCTCTTTCTTTAGGCCTTGCCCAAAATTGCACTTTCCATCCACTCACAATTTTGTGAGTTTTTCCTAGCACGCACCTCAAAACTCTTTCAGCCTCCGCCCACTAGCAAGTTCCAAAACTGCTTCTGTAGCTTTAGCTGTTTATTAAAGCAGTACCTCCATTTCTCAGTATCAGTTCAACAGTTCTTGGTTCTGTTTGTCAAGTTGGTATAACAGAACAGCACAGCTTGTAAAGTAGCAAATTCATTTCTCAGTTCTGTAAGCTGTGATGAAAGCTTCAGTAGATTTGGTGTCTGGTAAGCAGTTCCTTCTTAATTTTGAAGAGCATCTTCTTGCTGTGGCTTCACATGGCAGTAGAAGTGAGTAGAATCGGCAGGGATCTCTTTTACATGGGCACTAGCCTCATTCACGGGAGCTCTGCCGTCGTGATCTAATCCCTTCCCATTTCACCTTCAGATACCGTTACATTTGCATGTAGGATTTGAGGGTATGTATATTGGGAAGAAATAAACATTCAGTCTATACAGATGGTGACTAGTATTAGCGTATTTGATGCTACTAAATCCTATTTACCTTGTGAATTGATAAATAATGTAATTTAATTGCCTGGGAATAATTAGACTTAGAAGTTAATCTCATTCTGTAATATATTTTTTATTTTAAAACACTCAAAATATCACAAATAATATCTCTAAAATGTAAATTATATCCTTTTTTATTAAAAGAGAAAAACAAGATTTTTGTAACAAAATCAAGAATATAAAATTTACATCAGAGAAAATGAGAAGTCTAAAATTAAACATTGCTAAAACTTGTTTCATGATTTTTCGGAGGAGTTCTTATCACAGATAACAGTAAATCAAAAACATTCACTTAATCTTTCAAACTTCCTAAACTAGTATTTCTCAGTCCATTTTTCAGAAAACCAGAAATATTATTCTCTGATAGAATCTGTTAACATCTGGGGCAATCATTTATCTTTCCCATATATTGGATTTTCATTTGCAAATTTAAGAGTTAGCAAGGTTCATTCTAGTTTCAAAACATCATTTTTCTGAGAATAAAACCAATTTCTGATAGCATAAAATAATAAACTATGATAGATAAATGTCACATTAGTTTTACAGACTTTTGAGATAATACACAAAGAATTTCTCCTGAGGAAGAACAACTGTTCTCTATGTATTGATTTTGGTATAGAACTGCGTAGAGGAAAAAAGATACCAATCTTATGGGAAGTCATCCACTTTTTAGAAATCTGTATGTAACAGCTTTTCTTCTCTGTTCTATGAGGCTGTGTGTCATCAAGAAGGTCATATCTCCATATAATCTAACCCTAAAATACAACCAAATTCTGGATTGCCCTGGAAAATACAGTCTCCTTAACACTGTCACAATTAGTATTTGGAAATGAATTCCTTATTTTAGAGTCTGCCACATTCATGTACACATTTTGATAGCTTTTGCTTACACTAATAATTTGGGAACTCAGCTTTGTCTGCATCTGATATAATTTAATCTCAGAAACTTTGTAAAATTTATGACTTTAAACTTCATTTTCTCCATCTATATATGCCTCTTTATCAACTACGTACAAATTATTCTACCTATATTCTGTTATTATTGAGAACCAAAAATAATTACACAACAGCTTCTTATGCTAAACAAGGGCCAACTACTAGTACAGCATTCATATTGGTGTTTGTGTCCTTTACAGTACCTTTATGAAGAATGGCCAGTCAAAAAATAGTCTTAATACCAGGTTTCAATTGTTTTTTTGTCCTGGGAACTGAATTCAGGACCTTGCACTTGCCAGGCAGTCATTTATGCCACTGAGCTCTATCCCCAGCCCTTCAATTTT
The DNA here is from genome assembly GCA_004027595.1 of Dinomys branickii. Taxonomy (NCBI): domain Eukaryota; kingdom Metazoa; phylum Chordata; class Mammalia; order Rodentia; family Dinomyidae; genus Dinomys; species Dinomys branickii. Next base: position 97,533 of record PVLD010002438.1, on the reverse strand, counting down.
TTAAAAAACGTGTGACCCCTATACCAGCACTACTTGGGAAGTCATTGTAAATTCATGTATGTGTATATATGAACCCCACTATCCCCTCTGAGTTAGAACCTCTGCAAGTAAAGGCCATCTGTGCTGCGTCAACCCATCTGTGTTGTGCAAGTGATTCTGATGGTGGCTCAACTTAATGAACCATTGCTCCAAAACATTGTCTTATTATGCATGGGACAACAATGTCCCCCAGTGGTCAAAAACTTGCACACTATTTCTCTGAAGTAAATACATAGTTCTTTAAAGTAAACCTTACATTGTTTTAAAATGACTCCCAGAAAATTTTTCACAATGCTTGTGGGTTTGAAGCTCGGTCATAACACTCATGTCTACAAGAAATTTTTATTTCTTTTACTTCTTTTTAATTTAATTAAAGCCAAGACTGAGCATCACTTCCACTGGACTGCAAGAATGCCAAGAATCTCTGCCCCACCTCTGTCTCTGTCTCTCTGTGTCTGTCTCTCTCAATCTCTCTCTCTCTCCTTTTTCTGTCTCTTTCTCTCTCTGTCTTTTTCTCTCTCTCCATCTCTCTATCTCTCCATCTCAGTCTCTTTTTCTCTTTATCTCATTGAAATAAGGTCTCACTATGTGGGGCATGTTGGTCTTGAACTCACAGGCTCAAATGAATCCATTTGAGGATTTCAGTCAGAGTAAGTGGCTTGGGAAACTAATTCTTGCTTAGCATGATGACATCGTTCTCTGTCAAGACTCAGAAAAAATCCAAAAAGCTTATCTGTAGTTCAGAAAATGGGATACTTAATAACTGTACATATATATGAGGTTCAGTGTGAACACATGCATACAGTGTAAACTAATAATTCAGGGTAATTAATGTTTCTCCCTATGTTTATGTTCCTAACTTTATGTTTGGCCCCTGTAACTGCTTCTTTTTTAGTTTTTGATAAAACATACGTTTTTGTGCTATTCACTCTACTGTGCTGTAGGACACAGTAGAATTTATTCGTTCCATCTATGCTTGGTACCTGTCATCCAACCTCCCTCTCTCCTCTCCCTACCCTGTAGTAATCACTGCTTTATATCCAAATTGACTTATTCCTGCTAGTAGGTGGAAATAATTTATGAAAAAAGGGACAATTTAGCTGTTTTTGTCTTACAGTTTCCCATTTTTCTAATCTTGGACTATCAGCTCCGAAACTGTGAGATAAATAGATCATGTTTATGCATTTCCTAACCTCATGTATTTTGTTACAACAGTGAAAAATGGACTGATACACCACTGAAATCAGTTAATTTCTTAAATCTAATTTTAATGAACTATAATTAGAATTTTAAAAATGTGAATAGCCTCCTGGGGGCAGGGGCTATCTTACTGGACAGAGAAGCTCTAAAATAGTTCTTATGTGATTTTTCATCTGCTGCAAAAGTCCTAATGGTCTATCTACATACTGAAATAACAACAGCGAAAAAATGGAGAACAACACGACACAGCATTTCAAAAATATCCTATTGTCGGTTTATGATACTCTTTAACTCTTCCGCATGGTTAAAAATCCTGAGAATATCTAGCTATGGTGGTACACACTTGTGGTCCACCTATTAAGGAAGCTGAGGCAGGAGGATCACAAATTTGAGGCTGGAATAGGCAACTTAGATCCTGTCTCAAAATTATAAAAATGTGAGAGGCATGCAGTTCAGCATTTTCTAATTTCAATTTCTAATACAATAATGCAAATGTGAAGAAAAAGCATACTGACAAATTAAAACGGATTGATTAATGCATTATGAATGGTGATGTTCAGCTATTTTCATTCAGACAAGTGGAGAGGCTGAGGTTTCTCACATGAGAAACCAGTACACAAATAGAAAGAGAGAAAACACAGATATTTTGGAGTGAGAAAAAACATCTAAGCAGTTTGGGCGTAAAATAGCCTCCTCTAGACATTACTCTGGATGAGAAAGATTCTCTTCCTAAGATGGGTGAGTCCGAGGGCCACAGAGAGAAACCCACATACACTGGCGTGAAGTGATATTCTGATGAATCCTTATAAAGAATCAGAACCAGAAGAAGAAGAATATTTAAGGCAAGCAAGCTGGAACAACAACCTGCAGGGGGCATGAACGGTGGCGGACTATGTCACTCTGTAATATGCCACTTTGGCATAAGTATAATTTTGACCTACTGACACTTGAAAAATACCAGATACAATAAAAGCATTCTAATCTTCCCTTTTATTAAAGAAAAAAAAAGCAAAATCTTTCACGTGGAAGATGACCTTTTTGCACCAGCACAAAAGAAACATTTTTCCACAAGCAATTGCAGCTTGCAAAATTCTTTACACCAGAACTCAGTATGAGCCCTGAGGAAGAGAAAACCAAACAGACTACATAACTGAAGGGACACAATGCTATAATATTTACTAAATGCTTATAGGGTCGATAGAGTATGCTGTATTTGGTGTAGTTGGGAATACAAGTGTTGCAGGTATAGTTTTTCAATTCTCACAGCATTCTTAAACACTACCATGTGCCTTAAATATTAACTTTCTTAGCCTGGCATGGTGGCACATGACTATACTCCCAGGCACTCTGGAGGCTCAGTGCGGAGAGGATCATTTGAGTGTAGCCTGTACAATATAGGGAGACGTCATCCCAGGGGAAAAAAGTTAAGGCATATAATCCCTTTAACATTTTAATTTTTAAAAATATAAGTACATGTTTACAGTACATAATGGCTACATTCATCATGGGGAGGGGGTCCATGCATATAACACGTCACCATTCCTTCTACCTCCCTTGCCCTGCCCCTCCATCTCTTGGTGCCTTTTTAATTTGCAAAATATCTGTCTCCCTGTTTCATATTATCTATTTTTTAGTTTGCTTTTTAAATTATTTACATCCAGAGTTTCTCATGTGGAGAAATCAAGAGATACGTAAGCTTGTCTGTCTCATTTATTTAATTTAACATTATGTCATCTCTTTCACAAGCCCTAGAGGTGGGATGGCTGGGTCGAGTGGGATTCCTATGTGTATTTGTGAGGCATCCCCATCCTTACTGCAATAGTTGTTTTAGTAGTTTACAGTACACCCAGCAAAAGGCTTCTGTTTTCTACACAATCTTGGTATCGTGTTAGCATCTGAGCTCTTGATGTTAGCCATTCTTTCTGGAGTAAAGTGGAATCGCAGTAGCATTTTAACTTGCATTTCTGTAATAGCAAGAGATTCTTTTTTCATATATTTATTGGTGAGCTGTACTTCTGAGAAGTGTGTGCTCATTTAAGCTGCCCATTTGTCACTGGGTGTTTTATGTTGGGGAGTCTAACTTTTTAAATTCTTAATGTATTTCTAAACATTAATGCTCTGTCTACAGAAGAGCTGACAATTTTTGCCCCAGTTGTAGTTGGTCTCTTCACTTTGCTGGTTTTTTCCTTTGCTGTGCAGAGGTATTTTAATTTGATATAACCCCATTGTTAAATCTTAATGCTATTTCTTGTATTATCAGGGTTCTGTTTAGAAAGCCTTTGCCTATGCCTATGTCTTCAAGAGCTTTACCAAATTTATCTTTTAGCACATTCATTGTTTTTGTTGTAGTATTTGTTCATTTATTTATTTTTGTAGCATTCAGATCTTTGCTATACTTTATTTTCTATCAGTATATGGTGAGAGATACGGATCTAGCATCGATCTTCCGCACGTGCATACCCTGTTTCCCCAGCAACAGTTGTTGAAAAGCCAATCTTTCTTGCAGCGTGTGATTTCTGCCTCTCTGTCAAAGATTCAATGGCAGAATATACCTAGAGTTGTTTCAGTATTCTCTATTCTGTTTTATTGATCCACATGTCTATTTTTGTGCCACTGTCATGCTATTCTTTATCACTGTAGTTTTGTAGTATAACTGGAAATCCAGGATTGTGATGTCTGCCATTTACCGGTTGTTGCCCAGGGTTGTTCGCTTTGTAGGTCTCTTCTGGGTCCACATGAATTTTAGTATTGTTTTCTCTAATTGCACGAGTTTGTTGGTACTTAAGCTAGCCTGCATTAAATCTAGCCTGTGCTCACAATTCAGTTGCAACTAGAATCATGGAAGAACTTATGCAACCAGAATCATGGAACGAAGTTCTTGAACAGAGATACCACTGTAATTGTTTTTACAATATGGCCAGTTTGACAATATTGGTTCTGTCTATCTAGGAACAGGTTAACTTTCCATTTTTTGATGTCATCTTCTTTTTTTAAAGAGTTCTAGTTTTTATTTTATAAATCATTCACATTCTTGGTTAGGTTAACTCATAAGTATTGAATTTTTCTTGATGTTATTGTGTATAGTATTGTTTTCCTAATTTCTGTCTCATTGGGTTCATTACTGTTGTACAGGAATGCTATTGATTTTTATTTGTTTGCTTTGTAGCCACCATCTTGATGAAATTATTAGTTCTAGGAATCTTTTAGTGGAGATCTTTGGGTCTTCCATGTCTAGGGTCATGGCAACTGCAGATAAAGATAGTTTGACTTCTTCCTTTCTTACACATATCCCTTTTGTTTATTTCTCCTGCCTGATTGGTCTGGCCAAAGTTTTGAGTACTATATAGAATAAGAGTGGTAATAATGGACACCCTTGTCTTATTTCTAATCTTAGAGGAAAAGCTTTCAGTTTTAATATGAGGTTGGCAATAGATTTGCCATAAATCACTCTCATCAGATAGAGATAAGACACTTTTCTTCAGAGTCCTTCGAAAAGATTTACTAAGTAATGGTCTTACTCATAGGTGGTGTGAAGGTGTGGATGAAGACAGTCTATTGAAAGCAGGAAGCCACTTGCCACAGCCCTCTACAGTACTGTCTAACTTCAAGGCACTTCCTACCCAGAAGAGATGACCTAACAACCAAACAGGACCAAAATATAATTATAATACAAGAAATACTCAAATGCAGTGGGTTCTTGGGTTTTGTTCTTTGTTTTTCAGAATAAATACAATTTTTGACCAAATATATTTGTACATAAAAATAATTCAACTTTCCTGTTTAGTTATTATGGGATATATATCCCCAGGTGATAGTTTTAACTACATTAAATCCTTTTATGTTTGAATTGTACTTACTTTCTATCTTTGCAATATATCTCAATAACATAAATATACACTATACTTTGTTTTTTAAAAGAACACTGTCTTCTTTTTGTGGAGTAACATGTTAATTGAAGCAATTTCCAGATTTCATGTGTAAATACAAAAGGATTATATTTGTTTGTCTTGGGGTCTCAGAAGTAAACTCAAGACTTCACACATGCTAGTCAAGTACTATACTACTGAACTACATTTCCAACTCTGCAGTAAACCTTACAGAGTGCTGTGTTTAATGGAAATTATTGGTCACAGAACATAATTTATATACGAAAAGTTTTCATATTTGTTAGGCAGAAAAATTACTTTCCCAAGTCTATAAGCAAATAGCATGAAAAGCTCTGCTTCAGGTTAGGAGGACTTTTTTTTCCAGGATTGGGAATTAAACTTTGCCCTGAGCCATATCGCCAAGTGATCCCTCCCCTTTTTGCGTGAGTGAGAAAAGGACTTTCTGCGTTATTAAATTGCCCAGACTGGGCTCCCCTTTTTTTTCTTCTTTTTGGTTTCAAAAGTTTATTTGAAAAGTGAGGGGGGAAGGCGTGTCTTCGTTACTTTTCTCTCGTTGCTGAGACAAAATACTCAACGCCCAAAATGAAGGAAGGAAAGGTTTATTTAGCTTGCAGTTTGTGGAGGTCTCAGTCCATACTTGGCTGGTTCAGAAGCAGAGTGGCACATGGTAGAGGGCAAACGTTCATGGCAGCAGAGCACAGCAAAACCAACCAGCAAAAAGGGAGGAATGGCTGCAGGCAGCCTCTCTTCTTCTCTTACATTGTAAACAGCCGACCCCCACCCAGGGGGCGGGTAGCTCTCACATAATCTCCATGCCCTCCTCTTCCACAGGCTCAGGATGTGTACAAAGCAAGCACCCTGGCTTCTTGCTGAGTCACTCAGCCAAACCTCTAGACTCCCCAAGTTGACACAATGTATCAACCGTTGCAAGGCATAAGGGAAAAGGTAGCTCTGCAGAGCAGACTTGGGCTAAACAAGGAAACTATAAAAGCAAAAACTGAAGCACACTCTGTGTCTAGACACAGAGAGAGCTTCCATGAGGAGTCATGGTAGCGGGATTCTCCTGGCTTCTGGTCCCTTCATGCCATCCACATGGGAGTCTGCAAGAAGCTGTATATATGGGTCCTTTGAATCGTCTGGCCCTGGCCTGAGATTCTGCAGTTGACAGGTTCCACCCATTTCTCCAGCTAGTTTAGCCATGCCCTACGTCTTATATCATTTACCCCTGAGCAACACAAATACCAAAAACTTTTATGGGTGCTGAAGGAGTAGTGATCTCTAACTTCTATAGCTTCTTCAAGATGGAAGGGGCCAGGGTGGGCTCACACTTTCAGTCCTCCAGCCTCAGAACCCTCAGCTGGGACTATAGGCCCAGGCCAGCACACCCATCTGGGAGGACCACATTCGTGCACTACACCGTGCTCCCTCTCATGTCCAATTATGGTGATCTTGAAGGCTTCATGGGCAGCAGGATCTCTAATAAATTCTGAAGGAGTAGATTTTGTGTGGTGAAGAAAGAGCTTGGAGCAAAGATGGGGAAAGCATTCCCCAAAGAAGAAATAAATAGTTCTCCCATTTGTCTGGAATAAAGGCTCCTTGAAGGGGGAAGTTGTCCAAGGAGTGGAGAGTAGGAGATAAGGCTTACCAAGACAATAAAGAGTCATAGACGTGAGACCCAAAACTTTGTAGCCAACCAAAGTGAGCCAATGAAGTTTTTTGTGCTAAAAAATTCAAGTTTTTCAAGGAAGACTATAGTTTTCAAAAGTTTCTCATCTGAGACCTTATGAAGGAACAGCAAGTCACTATAAGCGTCAAAGCAAATCCCAGTTATCCAAAAATACTCATACAGGGCCAGGTGTGGTGTTTCATTATAAGTGATTTAACTGCCGAACAAGATTTAATGAAGAAAATCCTACAAGGAGCTAAGTCATAATAGTCTTCCAATTGTCAGAGTTAGCCCGAGTTTAGACTTTAAATATTTCAGAAAGGTAGGTTGATCATTTATTCTTTTAATCATGATCCTTTGATATTTTCTTCCTGAAAAAGATTTTTCTTTTTGTATCACATTTACAGTTATTGATCCTACATTTTGTTGAGGATCCCTGGCTCATGGTATTGTCTTCTGCTTACCAAACATAGACTCATTCGTAGTTCTGAAAATCGTACCAGTACATATTACCAGTTGCCCACCAGCACAAATGTTCAGCTGGACTATGACTGTTGAAAGCAATCATCATGAAAATATGTGCCCTATTCAGTGGAACGCACTTTAAATCTTGGGCTAGGAGATAACCTTGCTCAGGTAAAATTTAATTCACAGGTGGCTGTAAGAGTCAGACTTGGACGGCTGCGAAAAATATTTGCGATAAACTTGTAAGGAGGGAAAGTTTGTTTCGGCTCACAGTTTCAGGGGCTTTAGTCTGGGGGTAGTCGGCCCTATTTCTTTGGGTCTGTGACAGCACATAAATCATGGTGAGAATCCACAGAGGAAAAAGCCTGTTTACCTTATGGTGGCCAGGAAACCGAGAGTGGAAAGGCCAAGGTCCCCACGACCTGGTCAGAGGCACATCCCAATCCCCTTCTCTCACTAGGAGGTAAGGTTCCACCATCTGCAGTAGTACCACTGGCTGGGCACGACGCCTTCAATGCGTGGCCTGGATGGGGGAGGGGTTTAGACACAAATAATAGCGGCTCCTTGAGAAATTTTAAATCTGCAAAAGAGAACTATCATTTCACTTAAAGATAGCTAACCCTAGGATTGAAATTTTGAATCCGTGTAAATGGTTTTACCAAGGCCACGTAAACCTCAAACCACATCCACTATGTGTAAAGTCTCCTCAAGCAGAAATAGAAGCTCTCTTAGCCTATTTCAATTTAATTATTTGAACTGAAGGAATTTACACAGCTGACAGTTGCCTGATAGATACGGACATAAAAGTTTGCATAGGGATGAATTTTTATTCTCAGTTTAAAATCAGCAGCACCATTACATACACAAACGTGTCCACCTTATTTGCCCTCATTATCAGGGCTATAATGAGCTAAACACGCACTCTAATCACAAACACAGGATTGCAGCATTGCCTGCAAAGATTTAAATTGTGCCCAAGAAGCGCGTCCCATTTCACAGAATTTGCGGGCTTTCCTGCGCCACCTCGTGGCCACACTCCGACTACAGCCCAGGACGCTGCAGGCTTTTCCTCGCGTGGGTCAGGACCGGGCCACCGCAATGCGGAAATCGGCTCCCGCGAAAATGGAGTCTCTGTTGCCAACGATGGGAAACAGATTTGTGCTTCTTCCTGTTCTTTCTCCATTTGTTTTTAATCCCTTAATTCTACCCCTCCTGCTCCTTGGACTGGTTCCGGATCTGAAAACTTTCTCCAGCCCCACTATGCAGCGGTGCCCCCGTCTCATCCACCACCCTCCCAAGTGTCCCTCGCGGCTCTCCCTACGGTTCCCCCTGCGCGGGCTCCGCGCCCCCAGCAATCTCGGCCACAAGGGCACGCCCCTCTTGCCGTAGCCAATGGGGACAAAGCAATGCCCTCCGCCACGCCCCTCCCGTGGTGGGAGCGCGAGCTGCTTCGCGGCCTTTCGCGGGCGGAGTCCCGGGCCTCCTCCGGCTGGCCGCAGCGTCAGTAAGCGCGACCCTCTGCCTCGGCGACCATGGATTCTAAGGGGCTGCAGGTGAGAAGGCGGCAGGACGGGCTTGCTCAGTGGGTTGGCCCTGGGCCGGGGCGTGGACAGAGCCCGGGGACTTCGTGTGTGCCCGGTCGCAGGTGGGTGAGGCCGCTGGGAACCGACGTCCTCGCCAGTCTCCGTCCCTCCATCCCGGCGCGCCGCTGCCGAGCTCGCCGGCGCGGAGGGCGCCTGGACGTGGACTTCGGTGTCCTGGGGTGGAGAAGCGCGGGACACTGCGCCTCCAGGCGCGACTTTTAAGGCTTTAGAACAAAGTGGTAGTGTCCGATTTCCCACTGGAGCGTGGACAGACCCCGGAAAGCCTGTGAAAGCTGTTGAAGACCTGGCGCTCAAACGCGGAGGGCACGTCGTTTTAGGGTGGCCTTCGCTGTCACTCCGGAATCACCCCCTTGACAAGCGTTCATGGCCCCGGTTTGTGTGCTTGCTGTTCTGTCTTGCCAACTGCTGTACTTTCCTCCAGAGCCACGAGAGGGAAACAGGAAGGGTTCGAAGTGTGTGGACCCCGAGTGATGGAGCTGCGCTTCCAGTGCCAGCTGGATGGCCCTTCGCAGTAATCTTTCCCTCAGTTTCATTCTTGCACCTTCACTTACCAGAACCGACCATGTTACCCTAAGCAATTTGTAGCCTCCTGTGTACATTACAGTCTTTCTTTAAAAAAAAATAAATTTCTTTAATCATTAGTCATGCAGAGCATTGGACACACACCGGTTGGTTCATTTGAATGTCCAAAATCTTTTGGAAGTATTTACTGGGGTCCTTTTTCTGTTGTTAATTTTATGGAAAAAAGTAAAACAATTTCATAATACATGGTAGTCTTTGGGTTACAGTCTCATCTGATAAGCGTAAGCTCCCCGGGACACAGACCATTCCTTACTCGTTGTTACCTCCCGGGTGGCTTTGTGCCAGTGCCTCGTGCTGGGAAGTAATCGGTGAATATTTGGTGAAGTAAAACCTGAGCCGTGGCAGTGGCAATAAAGATGCAGTGTGGTGGGTAGACTGGAGAAGCAGAAGATCCTGATGGCTGTTCAGACATAGAAATACATACTGGATGAAGAAGGGAGGATCATGACTCAGTTGCTGGTTTAGGCAACAAATAGCAAATGAAAATGAATCTCAAGCTTACGTTAGCGGTCTTGGTTAGGCGTTACTTTTGACTTTCATCAACATTCGGGCTTCAGTGAAACTTTTTCAGAAGGGTGCTTTTACACTGTGGAATCGTAATCTTTGCAACTACCTGTAATCTGTTTCACTAATAACCTTTCACAAACTCGGGTGCTGTGAAGGAGCAAAGATTGACAATCATATCGCTTCACCTTTAACTTCTTGTTGTTTTCCTGATACCGTGCTGCTGTCATTCAGGAGGATTATAGGTGCTGAGTGCTGCCAGGTGTGACACAATTAAAGATATCTTCTGGCAAACTAAACGCGACCTGTGACCACAGGGAATGGGGCACTGCAGGAAAATTGAAGGCGGTTTTCCTGGGATGCACAGTGCTTGCCTGGGGGATTGAGTGTCGCTTACACTCTGCAGAAAATTGGCTGAGAAGAGGAATGGAGAGCAGTAACTGCAAGAGCAAAGTGGACTAAAGGGAACAGAACACTTGCCTACCTGAGATCTGCAAGGAGGAGGACAGAGCCCTCTGGAAAAGACGACTGAAACAGGGCTGTGTAGACTCCCTTACATTTTAGTTCTGTGCCCCAGTGCTTTATACCTCTCTCTTGTGCTAAATCGGGAGAGGCAGGTGTGGGCCGACCCGCATTCAGATGCACAGGGGAGCCTGTTGGGTCTTCTTTCCTTGATTCCATCCGCAGCTAAGCCTTAGATAGGATCCTGAGAAAAGTGGTATAAAACACAGACCCAGTTCATTAGAACTTAGTATCTCCTGATAGTTTTCTGCCTTGTAAGTTAAATAGTATGATTTCGAACAAAAGCTTAAAGGGAGTCATTTGCGCCAGAAAGTAGTTTAGCTCATTAATGTAGTCTTACTACTCAGTATTGCTCACAGTCAGTCCATGTTCCATCATGGAGCAAGTAGGGTAACATCTGACAGTGGGTTGCTATTTGTCTTACTTTGTATTGCTGTCATGACTTTACTCTTAGAAGAAAATATTTAAAAAGAACCCTACAGTCTGTCAATGGAAGCCTGATCTTTTTCTTTTAATTCCTGTTTTTGTCTGTTTTCCTAGTTTCTAAACCTTTAAGAAGTATGGGTCAATAAAAAGAAAGAGATGAAAATCTGATTCCAGTGCTGTTGACAAAAAAAGTTTGAAGACTGAAATTATTAGAAAACATAGAGTTATTTCAGTAACTTTGTGTTCCTTCCGTTGTGCAATCCTTAGCGTTGAATGCTAGTGTAAAATCACATTAGCTAAGTTTTAGATTATTCAAGATTTTAAATTGATACCTGTTTCTTAAAGTATTTCAGAACTCCAGAATCTCTTTTGACCTTTAGCCATTATTTCCATTTAGACACTGATTAATTACTATTGTCAAGAGCGGTATTTCCATCATGTGTCACTTGTCGCCAGTGAAGGAATGAAGAGATACGGCAGTGAGCCAGTCTTCAGGTTTTATCACGCCTACGGCACATTAATGGAAGGTAGGCACTAATTATTCCGTGCGTTCCAAAAGTTCTAAATTCTTGTCTTGTGCTAAGAGTAGTTTTCCACTTTATAATCTTGATAATCTTGATTTTTCAGGTAAAATTCAAGAAGCTCTTCGAGAATTTGAGGCTATTAAAAATAAACAAGATGTATCCCTTTGTTCACTGATTGCACTGATATATGCACACAAAATGAGTCCTAATCCAGGTATAGTATTTAAGCATAAGGCATACGTGAAATTTCCTTAATTCATTTTGATTTTCACATTGTTCAGTGTGACCATTCTGTTTTATATACTAGCCACAGACACTGTTGACATCATATGCATTTTAACTTCCTGCCAAAAATATTAATTCATCAAGAACAAGAAACGTATGTCCTATATTTTTTTCATATTTCTTATATCCTATGGCAGAGGTTTCACTAGTACATAAGAATTGTTTGATGTAATTTAAAGATGAATGTATATGAGTAATTGTTATTCAATAGGAGAGCTAAAAGCAGTTATAAATATAACATATATAGTTCTGCATTAGCCAACTTTGCAACTTGTTCTATGCTGATAGAAAACAACATGTAGTTTATCTCTTCTTCAGGCTTTGGAAAGCTTTTACATTCCTCATTAGGGCTAACTCTTGGAAGATGGTAAATTTTTACCCAGTAGTAGGTAAAAAGGTATGACTAGTTTATAGAAGGAAACTTGTCAATAAACCAGCAATTAAAATTGTGTTTTATTGTCTTAGTATCTTAGTGTGTTCTGCCTTAAGGCTGAGGCAGAATAATACTCTCATAGATCATAAAGAAAAGAAGAAATATATGCCGTATATATATATATGTATATAACATATATATACATACATATCTCTGATAATAGCTAGTAGAGATGTATTATTTTGAATATACAAAGACCATCTGTTAGAGAATAGTTTCTTAAATATAAGAAATTTTTCTTAAGCAAACTATCACAGAGCTCATTCACTTATACACATATTCAATAATCATAAGTTATTTAGAACACTGTGTTAAAAAACAGACTAACCTAACCAGGCATGGTGGTACATACCTTTAATCCTAGCACTTGGGAGGCTGAAACAGGATGATCAATCCAAGTTTAAGGCCAGCCTGGCAGCACAGTGAAACTTTGTCTCAAAAAAAACATTAAAAAGCACTAACAAAAGCAAACTAATAATTACGTGTTCATTTCTGCAAAGGACTCTGCCAGTATATATTTAGAACACACAGAGTTTTAGTAAATGATCCATGACATCAAGTTTATAATGTTATTGAGAAAATAAAGTATAAATTCCACAAATGTTAAATTCCAGTGTCACTTACTATTAAATAAAATGGTAAAAATTAATCAATATTAATTGGACTATGTACTGTTACTACATTAGAGTAGGCTAGGAAGACTTTGTGAGAGATTGGAACTTAATCTGGTCTTTGAAGGACATGTAGAGTTTGAATATGAAGGATATTTACAAGCCAAGAGAAATGGGTCAGCAAATACATAGAAGTAGCCTTGCGTTTGATTCTCCTATGGATTTCCTTTCTCTGTGCACCATTCGAAGTGTGATTAGCTGGAACAAAGAATGTACATAGAAGCATTCCAGTCAATAAGCCAGAGAAAGAAAGGAGGGAGGGGCCAGAAAGGAAGGGAGAGAGGGAAGGAAGGGGAGGTGGCTCGGTTGTATTTGAGGGCTGACTCTACTTCTTTCCACTGTATGATGCCCCCTGAACTTGAGGTGCAGAGGGGCTCAGCTGTGTGTAAACATTACCCAGGAAAACCTAGGTTTGTGGTGTACATTCTTCTTGAGAGCCAATTTAAGTCCTTGTAAAATGACTCAAGCTGAGATCTAGCAACAACCAGCTTTGTGCAAACACTGTCCCAGCTTCCCAGTGGCCCACTGGGGACTTGATGAGACTCTCTGGGCTGAGACACATAAAGCCTGGATACATTCATGTGTTTTGGTATCATGGCTACTCCATGAAAATTTCTGAAAGGGCTGGGGTGGCAAAGTGGTCATTTGACCTATAATAAACACTTCCTAGATTTTCATTTTCATTTAATATTGTTTCCCCCCCCAGATAGAGAAGCTATCCTGGAATCAGATGCCAGGATAAAGGAACAACGTAAAGGGGCTGATTGGAAAACTTTGTACCACGCGGGCTTGTTTTTGTGGCACATCGGCCGGCACGAGAAGGCGAGGGAGTATGTTGAAAGAATGATAAAGATGCCCAATAGCAGCAACGAGGTGGCTGGTTTCCTTATTTGGAAATGAAAACATTGAAGGACGTTTAATCAGTAGTATCTTGTTTAGTGTTTGCTGCTGTCTGTTCCCTTTGTAAATATCAGCTTTATTTTAACATTTTTCTGTCCTGTAAAATAGGGATTCTCTAAGGTTACTCATTTTTACCCATATAACTCTTGAACAGACGCTTACCTGGTTCTCTCTCTTTCTGTGCCCTTTTCCCACCTTCATTTATTCTTCCCGGATCGTTTTTCTTTCTTTTCCTCGTATTGAACAGCTCTGCTTGCATGACATGGTTATCTATACTGCCGGGAATACACAGATAAAGAGTGCATTCACTTAGCTTTCTTGAATGAATTACAGCCCAGAGCATATGCCCAGCTTATATGACGAGGAAAATTAGAAATGTATGAGGGCTATGTGATGACAGTGCATAGAAAAATTATACCTAACCTTTTCTACTTGCTTATTTACTAGACTCTATTTTGTTACAAAAAGGGATTAGGAGGAAGAGATTTGGAAGGACTTAGCTTTTGAACTAAAGCCTGAAAGGTAGATACAATTTCATCATATTATGAGAAAGAAAAGTAGATTGTCCTGAAGTGGGAAGTCGCAGGTGGAAATGAGAGTGTTCATACTGGGCACATGGATTACCTTGGAAACACAAGATAGAGGAATGAAGGTGATGGAAAAGAAGTCTGGAGAGATAGATTGGGACAAACTGGAGGATCTTGCCTGCTAAGTACAAATATTTGTATCTAGTTTGATAGACATTCAGAGATCATTGAAGATGTTTAATCATGGGAGTGGTATTATTAGAATGCATATCCACAAGATTAATTTCAGAGTTGTTTGTGAGTTGAACTCACCTGGCGAGAAAGTAAGATTAGGGTAGGGAGGTAGCACTTTTCTTTTAGAAGGTTTCGAGGGACTACACTAAAACATACACAGCTGCTGTGGTGGTGCATGGTTGTAACCCCAGCACTTGGGAGGCCAGGGCAGGAAGGTTACCATGAGTTTGAGGCCAGCCTGGGCTACATAGCAAGTTCATGGACAACTTGAACTGCCCAGTGAGACCCTGTATCAAAAAACAACAAAATATATAATATATTTGTGTTTATGTGTATACAGCATTAAACTTGAGAATTTTTGAATCCCCTCGGATTTGTTAGCTCATAATAGATAAGAGGAGGGAAAGACAGGAGTTATGCCAGGGGGCCTCTGAGATTTCACGTCTGGATAATTGAAAGAGCAGGTAACATCAATATAAGAAATATGATAAGCTGACCTTAGAGGGAGCTGGCATATTTACTGTCCAACATAAAGCATTTGACTAAGTGCTGGCAAAATAGACAGATTTTGATCACTCTGGAAACTTTGGAAAAAGAAGAGTTCAGAAAAGGTTTAAAACAGGTTGTATGAATCAACTAGGTAGTAGTTGAAACCATTCAAGATATAATCTAGTTATGGGAGAGTATTGTTTAGGATGCTAATACGTCTTTTCAGATAGACTATAAAGAAGGAAGTACAATCTTAGTTAAAAGCCTAGGCATTTATGAGCTAATATAAAAATTTTTAACAGAAGAGAACATTTTACAATTTTTATTTGTTGTTACAAAGAATAGTTTCTATTTTCCCGTCTTGAAAACTTGCCAACCCATGCACTAAATTTCTCAGGCTATTTACCTTTTCATTTGAAATTCACTGAACTGTTATAGAAGTTAAGAAGGCAGCTCCATAATTATCTGGGTCTTTAATGTATGTTAAACGAGAGATCTTCTGTTTTCCATCCTAGTTCATTTAGGTTGTTTGTTAAAAAAGAAACGTGCTTGCTTTTATATTGAATTACATTTAATTATTGTTAGAAATAATTTACTAGCAAAGCCTCAGAGAACTGGTTTTAGCATTAGTGGAATATTAACCAGACTTCTTAACACTGACCCCAACATTAATCTCTGAAATTCAGAGTCTAGTTTTCAAGACTAAACCGGCAATGGTTCAAAAGCCATTTTACCACACGGAGTTTAATTGTTCAGGACACTATTTATAGAGTTCATTTTGTTATAAATTACTGAAAAAATGACATTAAGTTTACCTTCCTTCTCAGTAGTTGTTTCTGTCATCTCAAAAGAAAATAGAAATATGACTGGAATTTCTCATTTTACAGGGACAAATTCTGAAAGCCTGGCTTGATATTACAAAAGGAAGAGAACCTTATGCTAAAAAAGCACTGAAGTGCTTTGAAGAGGGATTACAGGATGGAAAGGATATTTTTGCTCTGCTGGGTAAGGTAAGTTGGAGTTATCATAAAAAAACTGAATTCATTCAACATTTGAAATCTTAAACTAAGTAGTTCAAAAAAAGATGATACATTTTCTGATCCTATTGTTACCCATCAGAGTGTAGGATACCACTAGAGAAACGAATTCCATATCAAAGCTCCTGAATCCTGGATTATTTTTGTTGTTGATTCAGCTTTCTTTCCTCAGCAAACACTGTGTATCTGATGTGTGTCAGGCATCACTCCAGATCCTAGTGATGACCTGAGCAAATAGACCCTTCTGTCTTACAGCATTTATGTGCTACCAGAGATGGGCAGTAATAAAGTTGTGTAGCAGATCAGATGGTAGGGGTAGAGTGGGAAAACGAGGCAGGTTCTCTGACGCCCAGCTTTGGGCAGTGAGAAGCTCAGTATGTTCCATCACAGGTTTGATGTCATCTTCCTCTCCCTTTAGGTGCAATGCCTTGAGACGCGCCAGAATTACTCAGGTGCTCTGGAGGCTGTGAACCAGATAATCGTGAGCTTTCCAAGCTTCCTTCCTGCTTTCATAAAGAAAATGAAATTACAACTAGCCTTGCAGGATTGGGACCAGGTGGTTGATACAGCACAAAGGTTAAGTAAAAAAAAAGAAAAAGTCACATGTCTTTTTGCATCTGGTTATAATTACACCACCAAAAAAATTACGTGTATTTTTTGTCCTGAGACTTTTAAAAATCGTCATGGAATTCTTCCAAACCAGAAAAATTTTTTTTTCTAAATAGTATAGAACTGAGGACAACTTAAAATTGTTTTTAAAAACTGAAATTATTGTTTGCACAAGTATGTAATACCTGTCCTAAGACACTCGATGGGCAAACAAAAACCCCTGTCCTTGCAAACTTTATGTTAAACTGAGAGGAACGGTATGCTCTGCTAATAAAAACACACAAAATTATGTGGTAAATCAGACAGTTGTAAGTGTTAAGGAGAAAAGATACAGCAGGAAGGTAAAATCGGAGTGTTGCAGAATTTGATGTCATAGAGGTAGGTCTGGGAGGGTGGGATTTGAGCGAAGGTTTGAGGAAGGTAGGGAGAAAGCTATGCAGACATCTGGGAGACTTTGTAGAAAGAAGGCAGAACAGGTACCAGCGGCCCAGGGCCCAACTGTGTGTCACAGCTTTGAGGAGGGGAAGAAGAGTAGGTGGTGAGGTTGGAGATGAAGGGCAGAGAGGATCCTGATCATGAAGCCATGAAGGGTCTTGTTGGCCATTGTAATGATTTTAGGTTTTCTTCTGAAAGGTGAAATCATTCAAGGGTTTGAGTCTGCATTACATTTTAAGGAATGACTCTACTGTGTTAAGACTGTAGGCAAGAGCTGTGCAAAAGCAGTGGGAGAGCTCCTTCAGGGCTCCCGCACAGCCGGAGAGAGGAGCACCTAACTCACGGCAGCGATCAGGGTGGTGTCAGTGAGAGTGCTTTGAGAAGGGACGCAACCTGCATGTTGTAATAAGGGAGGTGAGAGGAAGTGAGCTGCAGATAATCCTGAGCTTTTTGGCTTGAACAGAGTACTGTAACAGTAGCAATAATGATGAACTGTTATAAAGTGCTTAGTGTCCCCAGCCCATAGGAAATGCTGTATGTCCCTAAAAGGTAGGTACTAGTTGAATTTCAGTGTGCAGACTAGGGTGCAAAGCTGTTTATTTATTATATTCTGCATTCAGCCTGTAAATTATTAGGGAAAATCATTAACCAGAATTGAGCATTGTATTGGGCACTTGTCAGTATAAAACAAACAGCCATCCCACACTTGGTGTGGGTTCCGAGGGCCCGATGCCCTTTCCAGACCCAGCTGTGTCGGTGCGGCGCCTGTTCCCCTGAACTGTGGTCATCTGCAGCGGTGTTCTCCCTGGGCTTGGGCAAAAGAGCAGCAGCTGCCAGAGGTACTGTTTTCTTGGCAGTAGCGGAGGTGCAAGAGGAGCTTTTCCACTCCTGCCTGCATTCCATTGCCAGTATAAGAAAATCACCAAATCCCTACTTAGGATGAAAGTATCCTCCAGCCTTGTAATGGGACTGTTCAGTTGCATGCTAGGAGGCAAAGATTCAGGGAGGAATGAAAGGACAAGACTGATAACTCAGTGTACCGCATAATGTAGGGTGAGTTGGACCTTTTTTACAGTTCTCTTACTAAATTTATATTTTTTCTTTTGATTCAGTTCCAATTATGAATAGGATTTTTCTATGTGTTTCTTTTTAAACACAGGAGCATTTTTAATGCTGTGAGTAACATTAATAGATGATTAAATGTTTGACCCATCTTAGCATTTCTACAATTTTTGTGCTAAAGTAGCTTGGTCAAGGAGGGTTAAACATTTAATATACTTTTGTGTATTACTTTAGTAATTCTTACTTTAGTTAGGTACGTCACAAGCTCTCATCTTATAAAATTTATTGAAGATTAAATTTGAGAAACATAAAAGTTTAAATAATTCAGACATCACTTTATTCACTAAAGTTACCTGTCTGAGCAGTGGTATAGTCAGTATAACAGACCAACTGTTCATATCTTAAAAGAAATGTGTAAGTTTATGTCACCATTAGCTGACATGTTTTCCTGCAGATTGCTGCTTCAAGATAATCAAAACGTGGAAGCACTGAGAATGCTGGCAGTTTACTATCTGTGCAGAGAGGGGAACATAGAGAAAGTAAGTTGTATTATGTTATGTTTCCTGTATTAAAGATTAAAGATGACTTTCACCACACACAAACATGCCTGTATGTGCATTCATTAGTATCTGAATTTTTCTTTTAGAATGTGTATCATCACTTCTTGGCCTTTTGGCTAAGATCAAGTGTAGAATGTGTATCATAGTAGGTTTTAGTTAATTATTAGAAATTCACTTGAACAAAGAAGTTAGCTCTCATATCAACTAGTAAAGAAAAACATTGTGTGGCAAAAATTGTCCCAGAAAATTCCTTACATCATTAATTACAGTATGTGTTTTTCCAGATAAAACACCTGTGCTATAATGTATTTGATTGATGAAATCAGTGATACTGGGTAGGAAAGAGTACATATGCAAATTTTTGTAATTTTTTCATAATGGTGTTGAGTTTGTATAAGGTAAATAAGCTGAGGATGAGATCCCATTGTACCTTGCAATAAAGTCCCTCTGTTCTGTTTTAGTGAACACATTGCCTATGTACTGGTTGATGGAGAGCCAAACTCCAGTCTGAATCAAATGATATTATAGTAGCTGGTTGAACTGCACTGTGTTTTGTGTGGTTAACTTGGTTAATGTGATAGTGCCTAATCTTAGTTATCACTGGAAGATCTTAGTAGGACAAATTTTCAGTTAATTTTTCTCACATTTATTAGGCTCTGGGGATGTGGCTTAGGGATAGAATGGTTCCCTAGCATGAGTAAGGGATGTGATTTCCAGCACTGAAAAAAAATTTACTAAGTACATTTTCTATCCCAGAAAACATTTTAAAAATAACCTAGTCCACATAGGCAATTGAATACATAGTCAATTAAATATTGATTTTAAATATGTTATCATTTATGTCCCCTTTGTGTCATGAATTAATTATTGGCAAGAGAGCTTGGTATGTATACTTATTACTATATGAATCTTTACCCATCCAAAGGTTTCTGTTTAATAGCAAATACTGAAGACTGGAATGTAAGAATTCTTTATGTATCATGAATGATTAGTTATAATAATTTTAATATGTCTTATGTAGAATTCCAATGGAAGAGGAAGATTTTGTAAAAGCAAAATGTCTTAAAATTTGAGTAATAGTGCATGGCATTAGTGCCTATGTGCATGTATTTTGTTTTTATTTCTTCATATATTTAAAAATTAATGGCTAGGGATGTACCTCAGAGGTACAACACCTGCCTGGCAAGCATGAGGCCCTGAGTTTCATTCCCAGTACCAAACAAAAAAATTAATACTGATTGCTTTTGTTTTAGGCTACCACCAAGCTGGAAAACTTAGGAAATGCATTGGATGTCATGGAACCACAGAATGCTCAACTTTTTTATAAGATTACGAAAGTCTTCAGCAGAACTGTAAGAATACATACTATGCATCACAGCTCTGTTTTCTATAGTAGAGAATATAAAAGAAGTCAAAAAAGTTGAAGCACTGAGAAGTATATGGCCTGAAGTAAAAATATGATATATATCAAACTGTGAGAGATTTCTAAGCATGGTAGGAGATTTCTAATCATCTCCTTTGGAGGAGATGATTTGCAAATCTGAGAATACTTCAAGGAGGGTGTACTCCTTGTGCTTTTAAAGATGGAAAAGTGCCTTCCAGGCAAAGGAAATATAAATACTTTTTAATCAGAATATAGTATTTATGAGTAGGATTATTCTTTGCTTTTGTTTTAAACCTGTTTGAAAAGTTTTAAATTGAGTAAGATACTTTTGACTAGGGAAAAGCTCGATATCTTAGGGTTCTTTTTTAAGTAATAAAGAAGTATTTTAGCTATAAGTGCCCCATAATAGGGAGATAATGAGAATGGAATGCAAAACTGTATCAGAATGAGATGATTGAGAGTTATCAGAATGAGTACCAGGAATGTGAGATTTGAATGTTAATTAAGCTAGCAAAAAAATAAGGGGAACATTATGTAAAGACAAGTGAAATAATTAACAACACAAAATTGCAAAAATAAAGGAAGTTAATTACTAAATGATATAAATAAACTGAATTATCTTATTTAAAAATAAAATTGTCACATATGTGAAGCTTTAAGGAGCAAAAATTGTTATTACAAAAGCTTTAAGGAGGATTTTTCCATTTTTTATTTTCCTTTCTTATGTCAGACACATTATCTTCATTAGATTTTAATGAGCTCTCCAGCTATTTAAATTTGTTCAAACTTTTAAATAAGCATTTTACTCTTAAAAGTTATCCTCAAAAGTTGTATATTTACTCTAACAACATTGCCATTTCTTAAAATATTTTTGAAATTTTTTCCAAGAAAATTTAATACTTGTCCTTCTAAAATATTCTCACTAGTAATGTATCTGTGTCTTTAAGCAAAACAAATTTTAGTCCTAGTTTCTTACTATATATGTTTATTTAATTGTAAATCGATACTTAAAAACTTTAATGGTTTTCTTGTCTCATTTATAAAAACATGAGAATCATTATGTTGCACCACAGTCACACTGTGCATAGCATCATTGAAAGTACACATTTCAAGATAGATATTTTGCAAAAGGACTACTCCCTGAGATATGTAAGTCCCGATGGGTATAAACTTCTGATGCATTATCTAAATAGTTAATAGGGAAATATTTTGACTCTTAAATAATTTTATTCATTTTCCTTCACATGACACGTAAGGAACACATACGTTTAGAGGAAAACAAAATAGTCCTTTACCCCCAGACACCTTGACTTCTATTCTAATTCAGTTTTTTTTTCTCTTTTCAGTGTGGACGTAATGAGCTCATTCTTCAGAAAGTTCAAACATTGCTAGAAAAAGCATTTAGCTTAACCCCTCAGTCATCAGAATTTGCTGCAGAAATTGGGTACCAAATGATCTTACAAGGGAAAGTTAAAGAAGCATTGACGTGGTATCAGACTGCCATGACACTGGATAACACCAGCATCTCTGCACTCATTGGTACAATGGCTGCTTCTGTAAAGGTTCCTAATAGAAATCTAAGTAACAGTTGCTTTAAGTGCCGCTAAACAGGAAAATAAGTATTTCAGTTTTCTAAAGTTAAACTGTTCTCTACTAGTCACCTCCCTTTTACTGGCTAGAGAAAAGTCATCTGTCTTTAAAAACAAAATTTTTATTTTACAAATAATCTTGAGAGAAGAAACTTTTATGAGATAGTTTCTAGAAGTTTGAAATTGTGGAATAAATGATTTTTATATCAAAATAAAGGTCCGCTTTAGTTTGATTCACTCTTTTTTTCTCTTTCGTTTTTTTGTTATTTTAATTGAAAACATTGAAGTATTGTGGTGGGGGAAACATGTTTTATTAACACTGTTCATGTTAGTTTGAAGTGTACATGCCTGAACTGGTATAAGTCTTGACATTTTTTGTTCTCTGCCTTTAGGGTTCATCCATTGTCAGTTAATGGATGGGCAATTACAGGAGGCAGATCAACAGCTAGAATTCCTCAGTGAAGTTCAGCAGTCCATGGAGAAATCTGCGGTATGGTTTTTGATTAGATAGTAGATCAGATAGTAGATCCCAGCTACTTATAAAGCATGAAATTTTAACTCATTATTCTTACTTAGTAATGCCTCTTGTCTTGGTTACTTTTTTCTCATTACTGGGACAAAATACCCAACCCCCAAAATTAAGGAAGGAAAGGTTTATGTAGCTCACAGTTTATGGAGATTTCAGTCCATGCTCTGCTGGCTCCAAGGCAGAATGGCACGTGGAAGAGGGCAAGAGTTCATGGTGGCAGAAGATAGCAAAAGGAACAAGAGCACAAGGGGGGAGTGGCAGCTGGAAGAGCAGCCTCTTTTCCTTCCTGTCACTGTATGCAACCTGCCTGCCCCAGGGCAAGGGTAGCACTCACACCCATAAACTCACACCCAACATAAACTGTAGAAGCCCACCCCTTGACTGCATTAGGCTTTGGGGGGACATCCAGATACAAACCATAACAGCTCTAAAGGACTAATGTATGCTAGCTTTAAAAATGTCATTGTATTTGTTATTTCACCCTATGTAAAACTAGACTTGGATATTCTTCTCAGTGATTCTGAATGTGGCTCCAGGTTAATACCGAATTTTAAACAAATAATTGCACATAATATTTTATGTACATTTGAAATCTAAGTAAAAATAAATAGCTTTATAACTGAATGAAATAACTCATAAAAATTATTTCTTTTCCAGGAATTAATCTATTTACATGCAGTTCTTGCTATGAAGAAAAATAAACGTCAAGAAGAAGTTACACACTTATTAAATGATGTATTGGATACTCATTTTTTACACTTAGAAGATTTACCCCTTGGCATACAGTACTTTGAGACTCTAAATCCTGATTTCTTACTGGAAATTATTACAGAGTATCTGAATTTCTGTCCAATGCTGGTAGGTAATTTGGGGACATTTTCAAGGATATATTTATATGCTTTTTAGAAGGTGCTAATAAGTTATAGTTAATATGTTAGATTATATCAACATCCAACTGGGACATAGCTCAGTGGCATAAGCACCTTCCTGGCAAGTGCAAGGTCCTGGTACCAAAAAAAAAAGCTTATATCAACATGTAAAAATGGTAGTATTTGTAACTATAGTATTTGAAGTATTTCTGTGGATTTCTTAGCAGTCATAATATAGAGAGTTACTCAGCAGGTTTCTTAATCTGTGAAATAAAATAAGCAATACCTACCTGTGAAGTTGGGCAAAAATCAAATCAGATGATGTATATGTAATCTAAAACATAGCACTACAATATAATTTGTTATTTGAAGTACTTTTAAATGAGAATGTATATAGTAATGACTGCTACCAATTAATAAAAATAGAAGTTTGTCCATATTCATAATTTTTAAAATCTTAAAATCTTCAGCTTAAGAGAACATATAGAAGTCATTGACTTCTACCACCCACTGTGTATTGGAATCTACTCTGTAATACCATCAGGTGCCACCTAACCTCTGAGCACACTTACAAATAAGAGTTTTTATTATATAATAGATGATTGAACTGCATTTCCTATACTGAATTCAGCCCTGCCTTTTTGCTAAAATATGAGCATTTAGTGGTCCTCCTGCTCTTGCAGTGACACAAAGCCCAGTACTTAACTCCCATCAAGCATCATTTCTCATAAAACAGATTTTCAGTTTTTAGAAATCAGTTTTCTTGCTACCTTAAAAAAATTTCATGTTTGTAACAGTTTAGTTTTTATATTGATGTAGTTTTAAGCATGCTGGTTTTGAACCTGATAGTAACCTTTGTTTTGTCTTTGCCTCTCATTAAACTCATTATTCCAAATATGGGTTTGACCTGCAAGACCTCCCTTTTTCTGAGTGTGTGTCTGGGGTTGTACTTGTTGTATTTGTGAATCAGTTATATCATTGACTCCTAGTATGTTGACATTTAAGCAATTAGATCTGTTCCTTGTACCTTTGGACTCAAGTGTAGAACTCTACATTTACTCCTATGAAACTACTCATATTCATCCTGTAACTCCAGGTTATCACACTCTTGTTGGATCTTGTCATCTATTTTAAATGGAACCTTAACTTCATTAGCCACCCACTTTCTCCAGCTTTAAGACAGTCAGGATGGTCCTATCCAAGCATTAACAATTTTGAGTAGAACTGAAAATGGAATCCTATGTTATACTGCCAGAGAGTTCTTTCCCAGCTGGTATGGATCCATTACTCAGCACCCTTTTATTACAGACGGGAAACAGATATAAATGACATAAATTTATTAGCCCTAAGCTTGTTATACCCATTTCGCATTTCAAACAGTAATATCAGGAGAGTCACTATCAAGTAGTTCACTGCTACAAGCTAAAATTGATAACATTCGTTCTGATCAAGGGCCTCAGAAACTATATAAACAAGGAAGAGTAGGAAAATGGTTGCCCTTAGGGAAGTCATGCTGCTTTAATTTTCATATCTTTTCCTAGGCTTTCATAATTACTCTTTATAAACTAAACCTTCACAGAATCATACTTAGGACTGATCTCAGTTTCCCAGTCATGATCCATGTTCAGTTGCTTGGAAGGTGAAATGCCTTTTTCAGTTTTCATTCAGCAATCAAGATTCATTCTGTAAATGTGTACAGAGTACCCAGCACTCTGCTCAGAGCTGGGGAAATATTCATGTGGAGTGAGGAAAAACAAAACAAAACTACAACCTTCACTACGAGGTATATATATTCTAGCAGCAGAAAACAAACAAGCAAGACACATACTTAAAGTTAATGATATCATCAGGATGATAGAAGAAAATAATAGATCAGAGTAGGGGCAAGGAAAAATTGAGGTAAAGGGCTTTAGGAGGGTAGTATTTGAACAAAGACTTGATGGGCATATGTGAAGATACTTTTTTCAGACAAAGGGAATAGATCGTGCATAAACCCAAAGGGATAGAAAAATTCCTTGCACAAGTGATTATGCCAGGTGGGGCGGTCACATGTCAAGAATCCTCACTTTATAGTCCTGCACACTGAGATCAGCAGAGGGCTTTCAGCGTGATGGAAGTCAGCAATTATAAAGGATTTCTGTGATAGGGGTACTGCGAATAAACTAGGAGGAGCAAGAAGTAACGTATTAAATAGGTCTCTGCTCCAATTGCTCATCATATTCCCCCATAGATATTTATCAGCATGCCAGTCCATATTTATAATGTTGTTTTCATGGGGGAAGCACTAGTAGACAGATTGTCTCTTCAGCTCCGTTCCTAGTTATTTTATGTAGAGATACGTTTCCTTTAAATTTTAATTGAATAAATATTAATCTTAGGAATTGTCCACAGACTTCTGTTTTTTCTGTCATTGTACATGTAAACAAACTGTTTACAGTAAAAATAATCATTCTCATTCTTAGCAGGTGGCAAAGAACATTATCAGAACCTGAACCATCATTTATACTTTCACTGTCTTCAGTTCTGCTGAGAAAATAAGTACAGTTTAAAGACTTTACTCTGTATCTATTACTATGCCAAAAAATAGCAAATTCTGATTTTTAAGATATGGAAAGAGCATTATTTCTGTAAACGAAGCAGAATTAGATGGGAAGCCATTATAGAATTATTATAAGAGCTGAAGAAATTTGAAGAAGTTAAAGTATTTTAGACAAAAGTAGTAATATTTTGAATATCTTTCTGAGGATCTTTTACATCTCATTATAGGTAAGGAAGTATGTCACTTTCTTGTCAATAACAGTGACTCATCAGGTGATTTTAAATAGAAGAATATGTTCCAGTTACAACTTTCAAGTTAAGACTGGGGTGGGAGGGTCATTCTTCATATAAAAGAAATAGCAGTAGTCAGGCAAATAAAGGAGAGTGATCATTAGACACTTGAATTCTAATATCGTATTTCTAAGGCTTGAGTAGAGGACAGCTGGCTAAATACCAGTTGGGTGGATGACCATTATAAGAATGAGAAAAGTTAAGAGAACAATGAATGGTCTTAGTATTATTTGAGTCATTATCTTCACTATTGATAAAAAGAAAATAAAACTTTGAGGACCTAAGACACGTGTGACATAAAAATCGGGAAAATGGGGGTATGAGGCTTTTGTCATAGTATTCCTGAGTGTGCTCCCTTCTTAGTGCTACCAGGGAAAATCTAAATTCTTTAAAAGTTGACCTTGTAGCATTCCAAAGCATAAAGCAGTGGAATGGAATAAGTCACAAGGTAGGTCTAGATGCACAGTGAACATTCTCTGGATTAACTCTATCAATTCTGATAGGAAACTCAACCTTTCAGTTATCTTTCCCTTGAACAGATGTTCCTTTGATAAAATATTTTACTAGATATACTCCTTTCATATTTTAAAATTTATAATTGTATACTAATTTCATAATTATTTTGCTGAACAAAAGCCATTATTTGAGCTACCTCTCTGTAGATTCCCAGGGAGATAATATAGTATTACTCCAGTCATAGAAAAGGTGATATGAAATAAATAAAATGAGAAATTTCAGAAAAACACAGTGTTGATAGCCACTCTAAAATTAATATGTTTAATTTTGCCTTAATACTATTGTAAGTTTATAAAATGATCTGATTTGCTCTGTTTAGCCTGCAAGTCCTGTGCAACCACTCGCTCCATTTCTCGGACGTTGTACGTGGGTCCTCGAGACCATAGTGAAAACCGTACCAGGTCTTCTGCAAGCTGTCTTCCTAATAGCAAAAGCGAAGTATTTGTCAGGTAGAGTGCACCTTAAAAAACTTAAAACCTTGGATTCTGATGTTGCTAAAACAATAGAAATAAGTTGTACACTCAATCTATATGGATAATTATGTAAATGCACATTTTGTGAATAGATGAGTGATTTTTAATCTGAAATAAAATTGCAAAATTATTCATAAAATCTTACTATAAATTTTGCACCTCAAATGAATTTCTGAGAAAATGTATCTCCAAAAAAAATAATAAAAGTCCTCTCTGCCTACTTGGGATTGATAATAAAAATCTGCAGGCTTTAATCTGTATGTGTTGACTTACAGGGAGAACCAAACACAATATTTGTCATGTTTCAGTTTTTATAAACTGTATCAATTAGTTCTTATTTAGTTCCTGGGAATGGTTGTTGTGACTGAAGAATGTAATTCTAGTTGTAAGCTTTTTAGGGCACAGAAAAAAATCGGTCATATCATGCACAGGTATGTATCATTTAGCTGAATGCTGTGCAAAGTAAACTAAGCTTAGAAAGTCATCTACCCTAGTTTCCTATATTGTTTTAATTCTTTTATAGGACTAAGAGTCTTTGTGTTAAAGATCAAACTTTTAAAACTTCTTTGTCATTTCTTTAAAAATGTGTTTTTGTGGTTTGAGGGTTTTTTTCTGTTTTTTTTTGTTTTTTTGTTTTTGGTGGTACCGGGGATCAAACTCAGGACCTTGAGCTTGCCAGGCAAGCGTGTGTTCCACTGACCTATATCCCCAGCCCTTTTGGTATTCTTTTTAAGGCAAGATTTTTTTTTTTTAATGTATCCCAGACTAGCCTTGAATTTGCATTGATCTTCTTGCCTCACCCTCCTGAGTGCTGGAATTATAGATGTGCCCCACCATGCCCAGCTAAAAATATGTATTTTTAACAGAACTGAAAATACCAACTTAAATGAATTCTCATTATTATTCTTGCATATAATGGACTTAAGAGGTTGCCTTTACTATGTTTTGAACTCCTGTTTAATTGTTTTAAAAAAAGACAGATGGTCTCCAAAGTTTATTTCACCTCTTAAAATACTCTAGTATTATTAATACTCTTAATACTCTTGCAGTTGTTTCTGTTATAAGGCAAACCATGAATGAGGACCTTGTCAGAGAGTGTTTATCATAGACATATGCGCAGGAAGGCCCTCCATAGCCTTCTTTATTAATATTACTAATAATGTTTGTTATTGATACTATTAACATTATTTTATCAATTTTACCATTGTGTTTTGGTTAGAGCTGGACACTTGGAAGTTCCATTTTGATTCTGACACCTTTCACACACTCAGATTCATTATTTTTAGCCTTTTTTGCTTGCACGATTCTAAGTACTGCATTATATTGCAATGAAAGACTCCCCTATTAATTACACTTGGTTATTAATTATTAGACTTTGACATTCTGTTTACTAAGTTATTATGACGTGTCAGCCATTATTTGTCCATTAATCCTCTTTCTCTTAAGAAAAAGCATTTTCTCTTTCAATGTATTTCCTTTCTCAGTAGTTTGAGCCCTTGGGAACTAAGAAGCTCTGACTTGAAGCTTTATTTCTTCTGTTGTGACTCAGGGGAGGTTAAAGAATGTAACTGAACAGAGCATAATTTAGGACCTCTTTTCCCCACATCACTTATCAAGGTTGCATGGGGAGCAGACCTACACATACTTACTGAAGGCTGAGTTGTGAGAGGGCTAAATGGCCATCATGGGAATTAGCGTCATGAGAAACTTGTAGGACAGGGCCGGGCATGGTGGCACATGCCTCTAATCCCAGCACTCAGGAGGCTGAGGCAGGAGGATTGTTATGAGTTCGAGACCAGTCTGGGCTACGAAGTGAGCTCAAGGCCAGCCTGAACTGCAAAATGAGACCCTGGCTCAAAAAGACAAAAAAAAAAAAAACTACTTGTAGGACAGAGCACCTGTGTTGATGATTCTCTGAAGGGCCTCCTCCTGCTGCCCCAGTGCCAGGCCCAACCCCCCACCACTCCTCTCACATTCATCTCAGTCATTTCCTTCTATTCTAAGACTCACAGATAAATAGCTGACGTTTCCTAAAACATTTGGTATTTCCGCTGATATTTAAAGTCATTTTAAATCTGTAACTTAACATATACGAATCTCCAGAAGTGTCCTCATGCCTTTTTGGTTATGTAATATATAATAATAAAATTCCTGGGTAAGAATTATTAGACTGTATCCTCTCTGCTAATGCACACAACAGTGTGGAATTCTAGCCATCTAAGTGTCTGTGTTTCACACAATCTCCTTTAATGGAATTATAAATAAACCTATTTTGGCAAGGAAAATAAAGGTGCATTTATGTGGCTGTCAGTAACACTTGGTGATTGACTCTCATCCACTCACGTTCCTGTGGTCTGCTAATTACAGCCAAGGGCTCCTGACTGAGAGGTCTGTTCTTCCTGTGAACTCGCAGGAAGCTAACTGATCATACAGGAATGGAACCATGGCCTTTGAACAGAGGATTTCACATTTGAACATTAGAACAGTCCACAGACTATTCTCGGTTAGTCATCTGATGCATAACTGTGAGTTTCTCTCTTCAGGGAATATTGAAGCAGCATTTAATAACCTGCAGCATTACCTGGACCACAATCCCTCTTATGCAGATGCCCATCTCCTGATGGCTCAGGTTTATTTGTCTCAAGAAAAATTCAAATTGTGTTCCCAGTCTCTTGAACTTTGCCTGAGCTATAATTTTAATGTAAGTACTTCTGATTCACATGACTAAGACATTTCACTGTTTGATACTTAAGTGAATTCTTTACATACTCAACTACTTTATACCTTAACCTATAATATTTTGTTAAGAAGTACATTTTTTAACAGAAAGAATTTTGAACTCACAAGTAGAAGCAAGAAAAAAATGAGATAACTTTGATATAATTAAAAGCTTTGTGAACTGGCAGAAGAAAAACCCTAATTTGTTAAGTATAGTGGTGTACACTTACAGTCCCAGCTATATAGGAGGATGAAGCAGAGGGTTCACTTAGGCTTTGGAGTTAGAGGCCACCCTGGCAACATCGGGAGACCATGTGTCTAAATGAATGAACAAGTGCACAAACTCTCAGATCAAAGATCTGAGACAAATGTCTGTCTGGTCTTTGCACTTCGGGAGCGTTGGTTTTCTTTTCCATAAAATATGTGATACTCTATAATTATAATGAGAGTTAAATAAAGAATACATGTAAAAATAACATTAAATCATAGAAAATTATCCCAAGTATTTTACATAAAAGAATAAATCTTACTGTTTGTTGTATCTTTGTTTTTACTAATTTCTTTTTATACCCATTGTCACAGAATATCTAGGCATTTTGAGAGTTATTGTGTAATGTGAGAATATAAACACAATATACTTCTGAGATATTTTGCATACTTTCTCCCAGCATTTGGGAAACCCTAGGTTCAGGGGCTTCCTGAGTGAGTGTCAGCATAGCTCCTTAAACTTGGGTTTTGCTTCACAAGATCTGGAGCCCTGTCATGGTGAACCTGTAAGTGAACTAGATTTTTGTTCACGCAACAGTCAGAAAGTATCACCTGTTTCACAGTGGATCTCGGGCCTGGTGGCCCACCATAGCCCAGAGCTAGAGAACCCCAAGCCACAGCCAGTGAGCGGCACCCTCAGGGCGCTCAGCGTCAGTTCTCACAGAACTCTGTGGGGGAACACGGGCCTTGGAGGACTGGCACTTGCCACAGCACTGCATGGGGACCCTCTCCTTGCCTTGGTCTTTCTCCCACTCAGCTTGTCATTCTCTTATGTTTTCTGTATACACTGTTGATACATGGGTCGGGTTAACATCAAAAGGTAAAGAAAATATTGTATGAAAGCACCTTAAAATATTTAATGTTAAATATAAAGAAGTGGTTTTAGAAATCTGAGAACTGTATCTGTACTAGAAGTCCCACATAAGAAAATTCTTTCCTCAAAATTCCAATAATTTTTTAGAATGTATTTATTTGCCCAGTGTATAAAGATGCTTCTTTCACTTCTGTCATAGTAAAACCACCCTGTTGACCTCTTTGTTGTCCAGGAGGCTACCAGGCAGTGGTCATTTCCCTGAGCTAATGAAGGATTAGGACGTTAATAAGGAGACAGGGACAGACTTCCTGTGTACAGTCACAAATGTACTGCCTTCACGTCCCTATTATTTTAGGTTTGGTGGATGTTAATATTACAGGTGCTCCAAATATTTATTACTTTAATGTTTTTCAGGTGAGAGAATGCCCTTTATATCATTTGATAAAAGCTCAGGCACAAAAGAAAATGGGAGAAATAACAGAAGCAATTAAGACCCTGCATATGGCAATGAATTTACCAGGAATGAGGAGAACCGCAGCGTCTTCAAAATCAAAGTACAGAAAAACTGACATTGATGTGGGCCATCGATTATCAATCTTTCTTGAATTGGTGGAGGTTCACCGCTTAAATGGAGAGCAGGTAAGTTCAGTTTCCATTCAGTGGCTCAGAGGTGAGTTTGGCTGTTCAGATATTGGTAGAAAATGAAAAAATGAAAATTATTCCCTTGACCAACTGGTAAAATGTGGGAAATATATTTTTCATTACTTTGCAGTAAAATGTGCTTTGTCTATAAGCTCCTAAAAGTTAAACATAATTTGTTTCTGAATAACTTTAAGTCTCAATGTGCTTATGTCGGCTACCATAAAATGTAATACGGTAATATTATTACCATGGTGGTAATAATGTAAAGGAGTCATAATCCTGTGAATTCCTAAAAGGACCACACACATACACTTTCATGTGCACTCTGGTTTTACTAGAGTAAAATGAACGTATCCAATACTTGAAAAAGCAAAAGATTTCTTTTGTTTGTATTTCTTTTAAATGATGATGACTAGTCCTGATAAAGAAATACCATGAAGTGCTGGGCATGGTGGTACATGCCTGTAATCCCAGCACTCCAGAGGCTGAGGCAGGAGGATCACTACTGAGTTTGAGACCAACCTGGGCTACATAGCAAGACCCTGTCTCAAAAAAAAACAAAAGAAAAAGGAAAAAAAATACCATGAAGTTAGACACTTTAAAAATAATTCCACAGGTATCTAAAATCCACTTTTTCACATCTTAATATTTTTGAATTCAGAAAGTTTTAACAGTCTGTAAAGTTGAGGTGAATCTTAAATGAGGTAAAATTTTCACCCAAAGTATAACAAAAATGTTCTTCTGTGGAGAGAATAAAATACTCTGTTTATAAATGACACCTTCAAATGTGCTCTGGGTGACTGTTGCCTGGATCCCAAGTTTGATGCCTGAATTTGATTCTGGTTCTGTCACTTCATCTTTCTACTCCCTACATCTCAGTGTCCTTGGTGAAAGGTAGAGGGGCATGTGCAACTATGTGGACTCATGCTGCACACCAATGCATCATAGCAAGTAAATATTTACTAAGTTATAGTTGCAGTGATTGTGTGTAGCGACTGCTGTGTCTTAGTTGTAAAAGTGTTTTTTCAGCTAATATCTATGGCCTCATCTGACACTAATCTCTGTCTTTGAGGTTAGCTTTAAATATTTATACATTTCAGAAAATTTACCAATTTTTTTAAATACCATAACTGACAGCATTTTTTATTCATTGTTTTTTAAGAACATCATTCTTTCTAGTATAAACTGTGGGATGATTTGAAAAAATATTTTAATTTCATCTTTACAGCATGAAGCAGCGAAGGTTTTACAAGATGCCATCCATGAGTTTTCTGGGACACCTGAGGAGTTACGAGTTACTATTGCTAATGCAGACCTTGCCCTGGCCCATGGGGACGTCGAGCGGGCTTTAACCATTCTTCGAAATGTTACGGCTGAGCAGCCTTATTTCATAGAGGCAAAAGAAAAAATGGCAGACATTTATCTGAAGCACAGAAAAGAGAAAATGTTATATATCACTTGTTACAGGTAAATAGTTATTTCAGCCCATTATATTTTGACACATCTATCGCTTAAACTTAATTCCCAAGTTTATTATTTCCTCCTGTCACTTTCTTTACAGTTTATAGATCCTTTCCTCACTGTGTTCCTGATTCTTCTCCTAGCACCATGCCTGCCGCTCTAGCCAAGTAGTTTACTGTCCCTGAAATGGAATTATGACTACTCCAAAGTGTGGCTCGCTCTCGTTCTCAGTTCTCTTTATCAGATAACCTTTGTAGACCCTGAATGTTCTTATTTGGAAAAGGAAAGAGGATTATATGTATTCTTAAGAACATGTAACTATCCAGGGAATAGAAAAGCATGTTAATACTCAGAATAATAGTGCTAGCAAGAGAAAATTATAGTTCACTACATACCAAACTAAGGTATGCACTACAGATATTCCTTGGTGAAAGAGAAGAAGCTTTAGAAGTTACGTCACACTGATAACTTAATGCTTATCGAAGTATCATACACACACATGTATATTCTCCCCAAACAAAATGTAATGTAAAAGTACACACTGTATGTCACTCTCTGTAGGAGAAAATTTTTCAGTTCTTAAGAACATTGTAAAATATGGATAAATTACTTCGGTGTTGGCCCATATATACTACCTAAACACCTAATCTCAAAACACTGCTCAGATGGTTTTGTAAATGCAGAGTGATTTAGAGAAAGTGGGCAGCACGTAGTGTTCAGATGGCTCAGCCATAGTTTCTGGATCATGTTTTCTAAAATATTTTCAAAATATTAGCATGATTACCTCTAGTGATTTGAAATATGGGGAAAAACAATGTTTTGGGTGTACTATGACAGTTAAAAATGTGGATTTTTATTTTAGGTGGATCTGGTACTTTGGCTATAAACTTAAACTCTTAACATCATCTATAAAATGGAAATAATTACCTTTCTAACACTGGTTTTGGGCCAATTACATGGGATACTGTATATTATAAACAGCACTGTTCTTCAAATGACTAGTATTTTCACCTTTTAATAATTTAATTTTATAAGTAAATAAGCAGTAAACTTTGAGGTAAAAGATTTTGTATTTTTAAAGATAATTCATGTTGTATAACTTGTCATGAATACTGCAGTTCAATTTTATTGCATAGGATAATAAAATTCCCATCAATGTGAATTTCTGGTAATATTTTTCTGTGTTGTGTTACAACATTCAGAAAACGGAAAATTTCAGTAGCAAAATAATTGATCTATGAGTAGTGAGCATTTTTTTTTCAAATAATACTATCAGATCTATGAAGGCTGTTGTTTAATTGAAATTACACGCATTCATGTTTCTTTTACTAGTTTAAAAAAAAGATACTTGTATTCAGTGTACTAAGTAGAGTTGGTCTAATTTTCAGAGAAATTGCTGAGAGAATGCCCAGCCCTCAGTCTTTTCTTCTCCTCGGGGATGCATATATGAATATTCAAGAGGTAAAATTTCTTATGCTACTTAGTGTACACTTTTAAGAAACTCTTTATGATTCATATAACCTTCTATTGAAATGAATTTGGCTTTCCTATAATGCTTATTTAATATCTGAAAATCTACTCATTACAGTAACAGGAGATAGCTAATACAATCAAATTTTCCTCTTTTTTAATATTGTGATTCAGTAATTCAACACAATGGGTTATTTGAAATAGAGATGATCCCAGAAACACATTAGGACTCTCCTTTAAACAGAAGGATGAAGAGAGCTGTTGACTTTATAGTAGGTGACTGAGACGAAAAGTCAGGAAGCTGTTTCTTAGATCTGTATTGTTATTTATATAGCTAAGTACCCATTCAACATGGTGGTATCATAAATATAATTTATATCAACCCTACTATCACCTTTCTAAATTGTTAAGATTCTCAAGCTTCAATATGAACTTAGTTGTTTCTATAAAGTATTCCAGATGTAGAGCTTACCTGTAGAAATACCATTCAGTGGGGTCCACTTAAGCTGTTTTTATTGTTTGGTTTTGGATGTGTGTGTTTGAAACCTTTAGCCTGAAGAAGCTATAGTAGCCTATGAAAGAGCATTAAATTTGAACCCAAAAGATGGAACACTAGCAAGCAAAATTGGGAAAGCATTGGTCAAAACTCACAACTACTCAAAGGTAAGTACTACAGAGTTTGTTGGATCAAATTGATCTAATCCTGCTCTAGAGAAGTCCTCAGCAAGTGCCATTTGCATCTTTGATGACTATAAACTCCAAATTTGTACTCATGAACTGAAATTTATGTTAGAGGTTTTCTTAGCATCTTAACATTCTTCATTGCTTCATTTTATGAGTACTAGACACTGGTGTTTACTTACGCTTCTTTTTCCAACCAAATTATTGCCATAAAGCTGTTTTATGTGGATGTGGTATAGGGAATTGAACTCAGGGTCTTTGCAATGAGCTATATCCCACCCTTGTTTTATAGATATAGATATATACATATCTATATAGATACATAGATTTTTTTTTTTTGACCCAGGACCTCACTAATTTACTAGGTTGCCCAGATTAAGATCAA
Source organism: Dinomys branickii (assembly GCA_004027595.1). Classification (NCBI taxonomy): domain Eukaryota; kingdom Metazoa; phylum Chordata; class Mammalia; order Rodentia; family Dinomyidae; genus Dinomys; species Dinomys branickii. The sequence continues at coordinate 62,245 of PVLD010002438.1, read as the reverse complement.
TCTTGCAATCACTTGAGATCAGCTTTGCAGAGTGCTGGGGTTACAGGCATGTGCCACTGTGTGACAAGCTGCTATTTTTTTCTTACATTGTATAATAAAGTGTACATGTCCTTTTGCTGAACCAGTTTGGCAGGCCAGGTGCTTTGAGGGACTTACTTGTATTTTGCCCCAGCAGAGATAACGTGCTTTCCTTTAGCTGATCTACTCTTGCACTGTTCCTGTTGATTATTAATTACATACACACCAGCTAACCAATTCCGTCCTTTTATAGGGTTCTATGGTCTCTGTGTACTTCAAACTTGGGCTAATAAAAATTGAAAACTAAAAAATAAGGTAAAAAATAGAATGAAATCTATGAAAATGCTTGCCAAATACTGTTCATTAGCCACTTATTGTAAGAAATTTTTTTTCTTGGTTTTTATTTTTTTGGTTTTTTTGTACTGGGAATTGAACTCAGGACCTTGTGCTGCCCAGGCAGGCATTTGTGCCACTGAGCTCTATCCCCAGCCCTGTTGTGTTGTGTGATACTTGATTCTGTAAGAAAAATGGCATGCAGTACTGAACTGAAGGGCAGGTATGTATGTAGGATTCTTCCAAGATTATTTCTAGTTGTAGGAGTGCCTTAGGTCTGTGATACTTAAAATATCTGTGCTTGAATGCCAGTTCTCACTGCCTTTTTCCTAAATGAAATGTATTTTGTTTAGGCAATCACTTATTATGAAGCTGCTCTGAAAAATGGACAACAGAATTATCTTTGCTATGACCTGGCTGAGCTTTTATTAAAATTAAAATTATATGAAAAAGCAGAAAAAGTTCTTCAACATGCGCTAGCTCATGAACCTGGTATGAAAATGATTCTGGTTAAAAAAATATACCTGATGAGTCTGATTTATTTTACATTATGTAATAATGTGTTTATTTTCTCAGTATTATATATATGTGATTGGTTATATTTATTCATATGTATTTTTTCTTGTATCAAAATGCACTCTACTAATAGGGAGTATTTTAAATTTTATAATAGCAGATTTATGAAATAGTATTGTATTAAAGAAGATGGCTTACTCTTGAAAACGATACAAAGGAAGTTATAAATTGCAACCATTTCTCTTAAAATATTAACATTTTTATATCTTTACTTTTTAAAAATAGTAAGAACTGGGTGTGGTAGTATACACCTCTAATCCCAGTACTTGACAGGCTGAGGCAGGAGGATCACTGTGTGCTTGAGGCCAGCCCGGCCTATATAGTGAGTTCAAGACCAGCCTGAACTACATAGTCAGACCCTCTCTCTCAAAAAAAAAAAATCAAAATAAATAAAAATAGTAACAAATGATTCTTTTCAAAAATTCAAGTAATAATAGTAATGAATAACAAACCTCTTTGCCCCAGGAATTCCACATCTTCTCCTTTCAGATTTCTTTAAGATAGTGATTTTATATCTATCTATCCTTCTATCTGTCTTTCTATATAAGTATAGTAAGTACAGTTTTTCTTTCATGAAAGTGTGGTATTTATTTCCTACTCTATAGACTTTTCCATATATAACATGTGCCAAAGGTAGTTTCATATCTGTAGTATCTACGCATGTCAGTCTATCTAATCGCCTCATAATTTTTCACAACACCCTAAGTTTTTGAATTTTCTCTGTGTTATCAGGCATTTAGTTTGTTTATTCTCATCATTTTATTATCGGTCATTTTACATGAATATGTTTTATCTCCTCCTTTGGGATAAGCAATTCTTATATTTCTTGAGAATGCTGAGTGAAGCGTTTGTGTGTTTAAGTTTCTTTGGTATTTTCAAGTTGCCTACCCGTTTGTACAGATTTACTTCTCTCAGATCCTTTTTTGAAATAAAATCAAGTGCTTGACCATTGTCAGAATGTAAAGATTATAGAAGCTTATGAAAACTGTGCCTTTCGCTCATCACAGAAAGCCACATTTAACAACTTATATAATACCATCCTGGGGCCAGGATTTTACCTTGGGCACAGTGCCTGCCCAGTGAGCAGCAGGTGCTGAGTTCAATTCCTGGTGCCAAAAAACGTATCTATGTCCTAAGTCCCTTCACCTCCATGTCTTTGTCTCTCTCATGCACACACAGTTGCAGTCGGTTCTCTGCATACACAGATTCAACCAACCATGCATCGAAAATATTTGAAACAAATATGTGTCTGTTCTAAGAATGTTTATTTTTTCTTGTTCTTCGCTAACCAATACAATATGACAGTTATTCACATAACATTTACATTGTGTTAAGTAGTCTCTGTAACCCTGGGAAGATTATGTAGAAGAATGTCCATAGGTTATATGCAAATACTGCACTGCTTTATACAATGGGTCTGAGCACCCATGATTTTGGCATTTGCAGGAAGTCTTGGAACCAGTAAGACATCACAGATACTTACAGATGTATTGTTTTTCCTACCTAAATGTATTTTTTCATATGTATTGTTTTTTTCTACCAAATGGGTTATAGTATATCCATAATTCTGCAGTATGAGTTTTTCATTTAATAACCTTGTTCCTTGTCAGTAAATATAGTTCTTCCTTATTTTGGTAGTGTATGTATTTTACTCTGTGTTAATACCATAATTTGTATCAATCTGTATTTGATGAGTCCTCTGTTGAGGGACATTTAATGGGAGAAAACCTGGAAACAGTACTAAGATAAAATATTTTTATATATGTCTAGGTGCTTCCTGCATTGAATCTTCTTCATTGTTCTTTTCAGCAGGCTAAAAATTTCTGTTTTATATAGTGTTGGTCATGAGAAAGAAAATATTGAAATTTGCATTTCTTAGATGACTTACACAGTTAGGCATTATTTTACTTAGAACTGATTTTCCCTTTCTCTTTAATATTCATCCTGTCTTTAAACTGCTGTTATTCTGGTTATAGATGTTTTCTCCCAGGCTAATATTTCTTTATCAAATTTATTTATTGTGTCTTTGATAAAGTAGAATACTTAAGTATCATTTATCATATCTGTCCTTTTTTTGGCTTCTGAATTTTTTTGTCATTCTTGAAAAAGCATCCCTGATCCTAATGTTAAGCAGATCTTTCCATATTTTTTCTGGCATTTTTGGTGTTTTAATTTTTATATTAAGAGCTTTAATCCATGTACCTTGACCCACACAGTTTCTTACTGTATACTTCCCAAAATGGATAGGCAGTTTTCATTTGTCAGCATTTATTGAAATAGCGCCTTTATTATACAATGATTTACCCAGTCCTTCACACCTCCTACCCTCCTCTCACCCACATACGCTGCTTGTTACTTGTGTCCACCAGAGCCTTTCTTACCTGCAAAACAAGCGTAACAAAATGTATCTGAGCCTCTGAAACACAGTGTATTATGGACAGTGCAAGCTTGATGAGTCATGGGAGAGGCGTAATTTTATTCATTATTCAGGGTTCTTTTATAAGTCTTACATATTCAATATTTGGTATCATCTAAATGTTTAAATAAACTCACCTTTTACTAGACTGTATTTTGTTTTATATATGTTAACTTATTTAATAACTTACTAGCTTTTTAAAAATCTTGCAATAACCCTATAAGATGAGGACTGTTATTTCTGTTTTTTTTTTTAACAAGGGTAAGTGAGCCACAGAGCTAGGAAATTGTGAAATCTAAACTTGAAATTGGCCTTGTTAGCATTCAAGTCAGCGCTCTTAATACCTATGCTTTATTGCTTATCAAGTATCTCTTATTTTAAAAGGGGCAGTTATCCTCTTAATTGCATGTAGCAACTCTTTTGTCTTCCTCTAATGCCTTCAAGGAGCAGAAGTTTTTATACTCTTACAAATGAAAATTGAATGCTTCCTTACATCGTGAGATTGTTCTCTCAATGTGTGTCAGAGAAAAACTTCTAGTTGGTACATATTTTTTAAATTTTTTGAGCCAATTATTATCAGAACTCTTTTAATTTTGCTCATAAAAGTGCCTGAAAATAAATATTAATCCTTATTCACTACTTTCAAGGAGATCAAACTCAGGGCCTCCTTCATACTAGCCAGGCTGTCTAACAATAAGCCAAATCTCTAGCCCCTGTTGACTGTTCTTCAAAATCTTTTTTTTTTTGCAAAGACCAGTCTTAAAAATACAAATGTTATTTCAGAACAATGTTTTTCCCTTTACATCCAATTCATTTATAGTAAATGAACTGTCAGCTCTCATGGAGGATGGTCGTTCTCAAGTTCTGCTGGCAAAAGTTTACAGTAAAATGGAAAGACCTGGCGATGCAGTCACTTCTTTACAGCAGGTAAATGTGCGTGTGAGAGCACGGTGGGCTTGGGAGACAGTGCGGAGGGAGTGCAGCGAGCACGGGAGGAAAGCCGTCTCTGTTGGCCCGACTGGCAGAGAAGGCAGAGCAAAACAGAAATCATGGGTGAATGTATTATACAGCTGAAATACTGCTAATTACTATAACAACTAAGGGAAGGGGGTATTTTAAATTGTTTTACTACTAAGGACACTGATTTCAATACTTGCATGAAGTGCTATGATTTGAGTTACCATCACAATTTGAGCTCTATGCTTTCTTCCACTTACATAAATCTCTAGTTTCTCTTAATACTTCGGCTTTTTAGGGTAGAATTTTTACAGAGGTTTCTTAGATGTATTCCTAATTAGTTGCAAGTTTTGGATAACTTTTTAAATGTCAGGTTTGCTGACAATGTTTCTAAGTGATTTTAATTATATCAAATATATTCTCTGAGTCTGTCAAGATGATTGTAAGACTTTTTGCCCCGTTTATTTTTGTCTATTATGTGACATCTTAAATTGATTGGTTGTGAATTGTTAGCCCACCCTTATATTCCTGAAATAAGTGTCACCTCGCTGCAATTTTTAAGATAATGTAGTCTGAATTTAACGATGTTTCCTGTTATTTTGTTCCAGCTTTCTAGATCTGTTTTCATAAGATTGGTTGGTAACAGTGATGTTTCCTTAATGTTTGGAAGAATTCACTACTGAACCCACTGAGACCTCAAGATTTCTTTGCTAGAGTTTTTTAATGGATTCAGCCTTGTTAGTAAATTCCAGATAGATCATTTAAAATGTCCTCTTGTCAGTTTAGCCTAGGTTCACTCAAACTCACAGTGATCCTCCTGCCTGCGGCTCACAAGTGCTGAGATTACAAGCACGTGCCACCATGCCTGGCTAGATTGTTCTAGTTTTTAAATTATTTGTTTCATTAAATTGTCAAATATGGTGACGTACATTTGTTCGCTTTCTTTATCTTTTCATTGCCTGCAAGTGCCATAAAATCCTGTTTTATTGGTCTCTTATTTTCCTTTCTTTCTAATGATAAGTTATGCTATAGACTTATTAGAATATTTAATCATCAACCTTTCCCTTTTTTAGCTTCATTAAATGTGTGCTTTTTACCTCATTCACTGGTTTCTTCTATTTAATTTGGACTTTGTTTGCACATCTTTTCCACATTTCTTGATATGGCATGGAGGTAGTGGATATTAGACTTTGTGGTTTTCTTATTCATTTAAATTGATAAATTCCACAGGTACTACTTTAGTTACATACCACAAATTTATTACTGTCTAGTTCATAGTATTTTCTCATTTTCATTTGGTGTTTAATTTATCATCAGTTTTTGATACTGACTTCCCCTATACTCAGCTATATACTTTGAAGGATTCGATCCTTTGAAGTTTGTTGATGCTTTATCTCCTGCATTATAATCAGTTTGTTCCATGTGTATTTGAAGTCATGTATCTCTGCAGTTGCTGGCTTGCAGCATGTGTCGGTCGGGTTAGGCTTGTCAGTTGGTTCAGATCATCTGTTCTTCAGGGTTAGTTTCCACTGCTTGCTGACTTGCTCTGTGGAGATAACCTGCTGTCATGAGATGTCAGAGTCCTTCAGTGTGACGGTACATTTTTCTCTTAGTCCTATGTGTTTCTGTTTTATTTAGAAGGATAGATTCAGTGATCTTGAGTCAGAATTCTCATTTCTATGTAGCCAACCCCTTTTAATTATGAGATAACTCTCTCTAATGATATTTCTTACTTACAGTTTCTTCTGTCTGGTGTAAATACGGCCACCCCATCTCCTCATTGGGTAGGGCTTCCACGTGTGCTGTTGCCTTTGCTTTTCCTTTCAGCTCTCTGTGTCCTTGTGTTGAAGATCTGTCAGCATGTAAGTTTTTCTCTTCTCTGTTCTGACAATTTCAACATTTTGTTCTTTTCATTAGAATATTTTGTTTACATTCGCTATAATTATTGATTATATTTGAGTTTATATCTGCTATCTTAACTTCTTGAAACTTTTTAAATTTTACATTCTCTTTTAAAATTTTTTTTCCAGATCTGAGTTTTAGTCCACTTTTCCTTAGCCTTTTCATTCTGGGAGATTACTTCCTAAATTCTTTGAGGCAATTTAATAATCTCCAAAAAAGATTCGTAATACTGATTTGTTTTGTGGTAGTCTAGTTTCTGCATATAAAAATGAAAAGATGTTTGCACATAATAATCACCTTAATAGCTTATGTTTTTGAAAAATATTATATCATTCTATTCATTCTGGGTCTCTGAGTTCCTATGCTGTGTTGTAAACAGTGAGTCTCTGATGTAAACAAATGGGTAATGTGTTACTGTCCTTACTTTCCAAATGTGGACAGAGCCCACAGAGAATATCTGCCCCAAATTTTGTACAATAGTTTGTTGGTAGACACATTTACAGCCCAATGAACAGTGTATCAATATTAACCCTGTGTGCTTTCTAGGACAGTTTTTGAAGAAAAGAGTTTTTCATTCAGTAAATAATTTACAAGATACTTTTATTTTGAGCTTTAACTAATATAGTACTGCATGTATGTATTTCAGTGGCGATGTCCAAAATTTTTGCTTTTGGGTGATGAGTTGAGAGCTTAGACTATTAGATTTCTTTGATCTCCATCTAAGCTTATGATTTCATTAAAATGCATACTCTTCAACAATGTTATGATGTTATTCTTGTTAGTATCTTTTAATCCCTATTTTTAGAGTCACACTATAGAAACTGTTACCCAATCCTAAATTATCTACCAGTAGCTACATGGGAAGTACAACAGTTTTAGTAGGTTTAGGCTGTTAAAACATTTTAAGTGACAAAGCCAACACACACACACACACACACACACACACACACAGAAGAGCAAACAGCATACCATCCCAACACAATGCAAACAGACCAAACTCTAAGCAGTCTTAAATTTACATTATAGCATATGAGTTGTGTATCTTCCATACAGTTTGAAGAGCTATAAGATGCTTGCCAACTACAAGGGGTGACCGAAATATATAGCGATTATTTTAATTTTTAGAACTTACTAATAGTAAAAAAATCATTGCCATTAATCTTCCTAAAAAAATTCTGCCTTGTTTTAAACACACTCATTTCATTGTCCTTATCACTTTCTGAAGCAGTTCTGAAAGTCCTCTTTCAAGATGCCCTTACAGGGTGCGACCAAAGCTATGGTGACTGCTGTTGCTGAGAGCCATCCAGTGGAAGGCTAAGCGTGTGAAACATTACAGTGTCCTCAGCTGCCTTGTTCCCTGGATCCGGCTCTGGGCAACTTCAGGCTCTTCCATAAAGTCCAAATGACCATCAAAGATAAATGTTTTAAATCAATTGAAGACATCGAAGCAACTACAGGAGCGCAACTGAAGACGCAAAATTTTAAAACTTTAAACATGCACCATATTTTTCAGTCATGCCTCATACATGCTTTGCATGTGGGTAAAACAAATGTCAGATCTTCTTTTTTTCTCAAGCATTGAGATTGATCCCATAGCCTTTGTACTGAGCTACATTGCTAGTTCTTTTTTGTTTTGAGGCAAGTTCTCTTTAAGTTGCCCAAGTAGGACTCAAACTTGCTTCAGCCTCCCAAGAGGTAGAATTAGGGGTGTGTGCCGTCACCTGGCTGACAAGTTTTGGTGTGCAATTCAAATGGAAATTTATAAGTGAAATCAAAGTTATTTATTTACTTTTCTTTTTTTAAGACAGAGTCCTGCTATTTAGGCTGGTCTTGAACTCACTATATATAGCCCAGGCTGGCCTTGAACTCAGACTAGCGAGGACCCTCTCACCACGGTCCTCCTGCCTCAGCTACCTGAGTGCTAGGATTACAGGTGTACACCACTACACTTGAGAGTTTCCGATATTTTACATTAATTGATTGAGCGTCCATTTATTAGTCTTCATTCTTCACATTGTGTTCCTGAGGAGTCCCATCAAACATGCATTGCATAGTTACTAAACAGTTTTCACAGTGGCAGAGCTGGTAAATGTCGGGACAGCTAAAGTCTTACACTAAGTTTCAGGTAGTCAGTCTCTTCTTCTCGACTCCCCTGCAGTGATCCACATTTATTCTGCCTGCTGGCATATTTTAGCCCTGCCCAGCGTGTTCTTTTGCCTGGATTGCTGTAGCCTCCTCCTCGCTGATCCCCTTGTCCTTCCCATCTCTGTATCTGCTCACTTCGCAGCAGCACCAGAGGGTGGCCCTAAAGGGTACCTGGCCGTGGTACTCCACTGCCTGTAAGTATGTCAGCGCATCTCAGTAGCTTTAAAATAAATGAGAAAGTACTTAACAGGCATATCTGTTGCAAACTTTGTGTCGTTCTGGCCATTTTTTTCTTCTAATTCTTTATCAAGCAGTTAGTATCCTCCCTTCACATGAAATTCATGCCTAGACTCTGTCCCACCTCTTTAGGCCACAGTATAACTGCTAGTCATTCTTCAAGTCTCTCTTGGCCTCCAAGACTGAGTTAGGTCTCCTGTTAATGTATTTGTATGCCTTCTGTCAGTGTACTCTTAGGGCACCCAGTACTTCCCAGCCATAGGATACCTCATAATGTTCTGTAATGATTTATTTATCTCTTTAATAAAACTAGAATTTTTATGAACATAGGCATGATCCTGTATTTTATGACCCTAGAAATGCTTGTCTCATAGTAAATCATGCAAATTTTCTGTGCTGTATAACAAATTACCACAAATTTAGTAGATGAAAACAACACTCAATTATCTTAAGATTTTCTGTGGTTCGGAGCACTTCGGAGCGGGGACCTCTGCAAGGGTGCACTTAGGTTACTGGCCGGGTCTGAGTTCTCACTTAGAGATTTGCCTGCATCCAAACTGGCACAAGTTGGTAGCAGAATTCACTCCTAAAAGGGCTTTAGATTCTAGTTTACTGTTACCTGAAAGTCATCCACAGGTCCCTGAGGCTTTGAGGTGTTTGCTTGATAGGCCAGCTAATTGGGCCACCTGGTGCTTCAAAAAGAGGAAAATTACAGTGATGGTGAACCTTTTAGAGTTTACAGCAATAATAAACAACCCACCACAGCACGCATGGCATTGGTTTGCCACCACTGCTCTGAAGTAAGTCTACCAGCAAGACAAAATTTTATATAATATCAAGTACACTGAAAAAAGAAGTGACATCCTTTGATATTTTCCATACTTCTTTGGTACAAGAAAGTTCCATACCCCTCGCAAAAAGTGCTCAGAAACTTGTGATGAGTGGCTGAAAAGAAATCAGAGATTATGCTAACTGTGATTCTATAAACAATTATAGGAAATATCATTTTTTGCACAGCGATTGTCTTCCCTGTGGAGATAAAATCTAACCAGAAACACGGAACATCTATAACATAAAACACTAATTCTATGACTTAATAATTTTATAACTTTACATCATAGGTTAATTTTTATTTAACATCTCTGATCTCTGGTATGTGGGGGCTGAGTTGTGGCTCAGTGGTAGTTCTTACCTAAGGCCCTGAGATTGATCCCTAGTACCACACACGCAAAAAACTTCCAATATGCGTAGTTTTGTATTCATCATGTGAAAACTAATATACTATTCTTATCTAATTTACATATTTTGAGGTGGTCTTTCATAAGATATGTTTTTTAAAGCTATTAAAATGCTTAGGCATTCTTCAAATCTCATGTGACCTCGAAACCCGAGTCAGTCTCTTCTTCTGTACTCCCCTGGCAACCACGTTATGACGGTAATAGCTGTATGGAAGTTTTTATATAAGACGTTTATATTCTTAAGATGTTTATATCAGCACTCCTCTATATCCAAGAATTTGAAGGCATTTACAAGAGTATATGTATTATAAAATGGAGTGGAAAGTAAACGTTGACAGTCAAGTCTAATCTAATTACTGTAACATCTGAGTAGATTTATCTGTACCCTACCTGGAAACCAAAACACAGAGAATCATATAATTCTTCAAGAAAATTTTATTGCCACTATGAATTCTGTATGAAACTATTTCTTAATGATCACTGAATATACCCTGAAGAAAATGGGCATGTTCAATAAAATGTCTGTAGTAGATAATGCAAAATTCTTTTGTTCATAAATTCCTCTACTTTAAGAAAATGAAAAAATTACACAAACCTCTTGACTCATTAATGAATTTCTCTGAAGAGTATCAAGGCATACATATGCTATCTAGAGGTTAGTTGACAGATAAAACTCAGTCTGTTTAGAGAATAAATTGCATTTGTCGTAACTAAGATGATCATATGCTTTAATCCAAAACAGTGCTTTTGAAAGAGAAAGAGAGCAGTACTGATAATTAGGCCAAACAGATATAAACCTTGAGGCTGCCTCAAGGCTCAGAGTTCAAATTATCGCAGTTGTCGCCTGTTGGAGGAAGGGACAATTCTGGGCAGTTTGCCGTGGGCTTCTGTTACAGAGATCCATTGTACTTTCGCTTTCATTTTCCCTTTCTTTCTTAACTTGGCATTGAAATCCAGATACAAAACAATGTAAGCCTATGAAGACAGGACTTGTTTCAGCAACGTGCTTAAAGGATACTTCCTAGGAACTTCGATTCTTAGGGTAGGACCCTTAACCCTGAAGTGCTACAAGTCGACCCCAGCCTGCTTTCTGTCTTCACTTTCTGATGGCCAGGTGATGGCAGAGGACTTCTGGGTACATAGAGGCCCGGGGATTCCCAGGGTGAGGAGCCCTTCCTACCAGAACAAGATTATTCTATGCAGAATAGTTGTTTCAGGATTGTTGGACTGGGTGTGTGTATGTGTGTGCGTAAAGCCTGGCACACAGATGTATGCATATATAGAGAATATAAACACAGCACGTATACTTGCCATATGTATATAAGCACATTAATGTAACTAAAGTAAAATCTAGTAAGGTAGTACTACCCTTCACTACATGGTATATGCTCATATTTTCTAACCTTTTCTTTTGCATTTCCAAAAGAATGCTTTGCACGCCCTTAAACCTGTGGTTCAAAAAGAAGTCTGCTTGAAACTATATTTATCAAATATCGTACGTCCACATTTTGACAGGAATCCTTTGAGGGGTGGCTGCGTGTACCTAATGCACAGCACATGATGGACATTTGCTCCCTGTTAAATGAATGCATTAGTAAATGACTGTAGCTCAAAGTTAAATTGCATTCTTAAAGGCCTAAAGCCTAGGAATATTTATTTATAAGATGGTCTTGATTCAGCCTCCCAAGTAGTGGGATTACAGGCATGTGCCACCATCCCTGGCTTTTTCACTTAACAGAAGAGCTCAGTGTTCCCAAAACAAGATGCATGGATGGAATGATAGGCATTCTTCCAATTAGCAACCCGTTCTATTTTTATGAAGAGGAAGGCCACCACCTCCTTTTAAGGTGTCTATTCATAGCATAGGACCATAGTTATGTAACCATCAGTTGATTAGCCATCATTAGACATTTAAATTGTTTTCCAGGTTTTTGTTTTGTTATTATTATTTTTTTTTCCTTTACAATGGATAACCACTTTCCTTTTTTCTTCCCAAATACCCTAAATACCTTTCCAAGAGTGGGATAACTCTTTAGTTTGCTAGAGTCTACTCCAGAAAGTTTGCAAGAGTTTGCTAGAGTCTACTCCAGAAAGGTTGGACTAGTTCATTTGCCATCGACAGTATATATAAATATACTTGTTACCTATAACCTGCCAGTGTTTGATTTAATTTTAGGTACTATTTTATCAATTTAATATGTGTTAAATTCTTAATTATCTGACAGCACCTAGATATCTTTTCCAAGTGGATTTGTTTCTTGGTTGTATTTCCTTTTCAATGAGATTCCTGTACTTATCCTAACATGGGACAAAATTCAGTAGTTTCATAGTCCTTGGTTGGAAAGATAGGTGCCTGCTGGCTTATTTGCAAACAGTGCACGTCTGAGTTTTCAAGAAGACATTTTCTTTGGATTAGGCTTTGTTAGATCAACAGCCAATAATGCTTCAATAAATTTTCTGTAAAATTATACTATGTGTGGGTTATTGAAAATTGTTTAATTTTCTTTCTTTTTTTTCTTTATTTTGTCCTTAATTTTTTCTAGGCTCGAGAATTACAAGCACGTGTACTAAAACGTGTTCAGATGGAACAGCCAGATGCAGTTCCTGCACAAAAACACTTAGCAGCTGAAATTTGTGCAGAGATTGCAAAACATTCTGTCGCTCAGCAAGACTATGAAAAGGCAATTATGTTTTATAGAGAGGCTCTGGTTCATTGTGAAACAGATAATAAGGTCGGTACCTTTATAAAATTTTAAGCACTTTTTATACCAGATGTTGTCTAATTTCCTCACATGTAAAATTCTTATTAGCTTATTTATAAAGAATTTAAAAGAAATGTAACAAAAAAAGAACTAATACTTTTTCTAGAAAACTTTTAAAATGTATGATGACTCAAATTAAAAGTATTAGAGTTTAAAATTGTAATTAAACAAACATTGTGCTCTTTATTTTTAATATGCATCTGCATTTTAGTAATCAGTTAAACCTTTTCTCAGCCACAAGTAAATGTTTGGATCTAAATGATTCTGTGCAGTCTGCTGAACAGCAGTTGTACACTTTGTATTGTGTTTGTTCTTCGTGCTGAGGATGCGAAAGGGACTAGGGGGAGTTTATGGACTCAAGTGGTACAGTGTGAGAATTGACATAAATAACCTTTCCTAAAGCATAGCCAGACCAGTGCTTTTTCAGTAAAGGCTAACAGAACTACAGAACTACAGAACTTCAGTACTACAGAAATTGTAGTTCTAACTCTGAAACTCTTTTTATTTTACAAATGACAAAGCAGGTTTAAAGAGTTAAACGAGTTTAACTGCCCTGTCATGGAAAAACTGGGAGTAGAACCCAGTCTCCTGATTAAAGAGCATTGTTTTTTCACAGTAACTTGGAAGTGAGTTACCACCTACTTTGCTGTTTTGTTGTTGTTTTTTTCTTTCAGTAGCAGAATAATAGAGATGAGCAGCCTACATGGTATTGTCCTATTTGGTATTTTTACTGCAGTAACTTTTGACCAGCCAAAGATTAGTTATATCCAAACAGCTCCTTAGTCTCTAACTGTTCTTCCCTTCTGCTCCCTAGATAATGTTGGAACTGGCACGGTTATACCTGGCCCAAGGTGACCCAGATGCCTGCCTGCGGCACTGTATGATGCTGCTGCAGAGTGACCAGGATAACGAGGCTGCCACCATGGTCAGTCGGAGAATCTTCCTGGCTGTAAAGGGAGTTACGTTTTATAGTCCAGGCAGAAATTTCAAGTTTTACTGTGTAAATCTGATAATAGATGCCAGGGCATGGCTCATGCTGGCTTTTGGAACAATAACACATTTCATAAATTAGTGTATTTTACAAATGAAGACCAAGAGTCATTAACATTGTATTAATCACAGCTAATTATGTCATACTTTTACTTGCCCTTTGAGTCTAGTTAATATTTTTATGCCTGAGGGTGTGCCTTAGTCAGGTGGAGTTCATTTGCTTAACCTACAGTCTGCTAACGGCTAGCTTTTAGGTACTTACTTAGACGTGCTGTACTAATTTAATAATTTCATTCAAACCTTAGAAGTTACAGGAAAACAATCCTCATGTATCATTTTAAGATGGTCTGTTAGAGTTTTTTTTTTTTTTTCAGTACTGGGGATCGAACTCAGGACCCTGCACTTGCTAGGCAAGCGCTTATTCCACTCAGCTATATCCCCAGCCCCAGAGTTTTGTTTTTCTTTTACCTGAGCTGAAATATTTGTCAGCAAATAGCTACATGTGAGGTTCATTCAAACTTATAACTAGAACGAATTACGTCACTAAGGAATGGATAAAAAAAAGATGTTGTATTTTTATATAATGGAATATTACTCAGCTATCAAGAAAGATAAACTCGAGGCTTTTATAGGTAAATGGATGCAATTAGAGACCATACTCATAAGTGAAATAAATCAGACCTGCATATGTAAGCACCATATTATCTCCCTAGTGTAAGACCCTGAAAGTGTTAATAAAATCTGAAAGGTACAATAGATATTGTGAAAGGGAAAGAAAGTGCTCAGAAGGAAAGAACAACTGGGATATATATATATACACACACACACATACATACACACAAGATAGCTAAGACAATTGTACTGCTAATTTCTAATGGCCTATTGAAAGGAATAGTTAATACTTAATTGTTGGAGCAATCTTACGTGCCTATATCTGGTAATCTGAGCAACTACTTTGAAGATAACAATATGTGATATAACAACCATTGTTAATTTCCTATCATCTTTTTTGGAATGCTGTATTGTTTTTGTGTTGTTTTGTTTTTGTCTTTGATTTTGTTATTTTGCTTTTGTTCTTTTCTCTTTAAGATAAAAAAGTAGAAAGAATTATGTCGTCCCCATTTTAAAACCACAGAATTAGAAAATCTGGAAAGGTCTTACTTGTTTTACATTTCTTTGAAGTAACCGGTTAAATTTTGGTCGTTGATTGATTTGTTTGGTACTTGATTTTTCTCACTGTCATTTTAGCCACATCCACACATACTATGTGCATTCCCCTTCAAATTTCTGTTTTCAGAACCACCACTTGAGACATATTTTTTGCTGAAAATAGCACATTGCGAACAGAGCAGTCTGCTTGGCAGCCTTGATTGTCTTATGTTTCACTCCAAGCAGTTCTGCTCAAAGTAGCTTTTAAAAAGTAAGAGTTTTGTAAAACTTTGCATGCATTTCATAGATACTCTTAGTACTCAATCTTGACTGGAAGAATATTCTTTGTACGATATACAATAGTATTTCAAAACCAACTTTATCTTTATAGATGATGGCTGATATTATGTTCAGAAAACAGGACTATGAACAAGCTGTGTTTCATTTACAACAACTTTTAGAACGCAAACCAGGTAATTCCAACTGATTACATTGTTTTCTAATGCAGTCAACTCCCTCTTCCCTTTATCCCGTTTTTAGCTGGTCAACTCATGGCAAAGCAGCAGTCCTGACTGAATCGAACTCTGTGTTTATTGGTGGGTTCTTTTCTTTCTTTTTTTTTTTTTTTTTTGGTACTAGGAATCAAACTCCGGACCTTGTGCTTGCCTCGCAGGCGCTGTGCCTCTGGTCTGTATCCCCAGCCGGCTCTTTGTTTATTTCACATGTTGGCTGGAGTAGCTGAAATGGCCTTAGGAAAATGCAACAGTGTCTAGTGGTCTCACCATAAATTATGACCACAAACCATAAGTGGGCTGCCTGGCTGTCCCACTACTTCTCTAATGAATTCACTCCAGCTACTTCTCAGACTTGCTCCTGTGTCCTCAAAACTTCCAGCACCCTTTCCACATCATCTAAAAGTCTTGCAACCTACTCTAAGAAAATACGAGCAACCAGGAGACAGTTCCATCCCTGTCACCTGCAAACCTACCTGCTTCCTAGTCTATGTCCTTCCCAGAGTTAAGGTCCCATTTGCTGCTGGCTCTCATCCATGTGCATGGACACCATCCCTTATCTGCAGAGCTTCCTCCTCTATCTCCCTCTCCCTCTCTTTCCCTCACATCATTTTTTTCCTAAGCAGCGTACGATCCTGATGTGGTAACTCCTGGCTTTAAATTAATCACTCAATAGCCTCCCCATTGACCTTGTGAAGCCTACCCTTATTTTCTACAGGCCTATGTCACTTTCCTGCTGTTTCTACCTTGGATTCTAGACTCTATTTCGTCCCTTTCTCTGATCCCACACTTAAAGGCCATACACATGTTTTTTCACTCTATCTCAAACTGTTCCCATCCCACAGTGTTCCCTAACCTTGACTTTTTAAAAAAGCAGACCTATTCCCTTGTAAATGTTTTTAACTTCCCTTCACACATAGTTTTTTAAAACTTAAAGAGGTCTTTGTGTGTACTATAAGGTTTCTGTCACCTAAATTTCTGTTACTTGGCACCATTTTTCTCCAAATAGATAATAGTTAAATTGACTTAGTATATTTGCTGCTCTTGACCATTTATAAGCAAATATAAAATCAGTTATTCATAATTTCAGCATAAAGATTTGTATGCTAGCAAAACCAAATGATATGCAATCATCTCCCAAGTCTTTAGGTGGGATTATCTTTTTACCTATGATACATTTTGTCCTCCATCTCTCTCTTTCTCAACACATAATCTAAAATATATGCCCTTGGATGAAAACACACCTCATCCCAATGTCACCACCGAGATTTAAAACTGCTGCATGTATTGCTGGGTAGGGCATGTGCTGCTCATCCTGGTGAGACCATAGGATTTTCTGGAGGCAGCATGTGCATTCATACAGGGAGGGAGAGGTCACCATAATCCTGGATTACATTTTCCATGCTTCTTTATAATTTATAGTATTTTGCCTTTGCCTCCCAGGTGCTGGGATTACAGGAGTGCACCACAATGTCTGGGCCGAAATTAACCATGAATTTCACACGACATAAATTTCCCCATTTAAAAAAAATGAAATGCACTGCTATGGTCTGAAAAATATTAGCTAGTCTGTCTTCACTGCTGGAACATAATTCCAGGGTGATCAGATAAGGCATGAGAGCAGTGAATTGGAATTTGAACCCAAGACCTTGGACATGTCAAGTATGTGCTCTACCATTGTGTGATGGCCCCAGTTCCTCCATCTTAAATTTTCACCAAATACATAACTTGTGATTTTTAGATTTGATCTGGTAGCCCTAGGATAACCACAGATAGCAACAGCCAAGGCACTAGAAGATTACTCAGACATTTCTGATTCAAGTGACAGGAAACCCTAAGTAGAGCTGTAGGGCAGGAGACAACAGACGGACATAGTATCTAGTTACGCAGACAGAACTGAGACATGTAAAGCAATTAGTGTGCAGAAGGGAAAACTCAGAGTCATTTGGGAATTTTGAGAAAAGATATGATCTGTCAAAAGAACAATAAGATCTATAAGAGGAAATTTTTCAATTAGCTGGGTTGTCAAACAGGATGGCACATTTCTAAAGTAAGCGAAAATAGAGCCTTCGTGTAAGTGTAAGACGTATTACTGAGGTGACCAGTAGTACATACATACAAGATCATTTTATATACGTGAGGTTAGAATAAAGCTGACGAAGTGTATTTGTAAGTGTGTAAAGTCCTACTAGAAATAAAGCATGCAAAACAAGATTAGAAAGATAAAATGCTACATAGGTAAGACTTTTGTAGTTTCAAATAACATGGTATTTTGTAATCATTCACTGATTCATTCAACCAACAAACATTTATTTGTACCACGTATGCGGTTGATAACATGTCTGACAGTAGGAATATAAGATGAATATATGAACCCTGAACTTCAAAAGTTTGAAGTTTAATGGGGAAGGCGAATATCTATATAAATATTTTTAGCAAAAATTGGGCAGAAATTTTAATCTTTAGTTCCTGTTTTATTCAATACAGCTTTTGGTAGCTTTACTCTGAGGCACACATAATAAAATTGTCAAAATATTAAGGAGTGTAAATGTTACTACTGACGTTAGCAGTCAGTTGTACAGTAGTCATACCTTTGTTTTGATTCTCACAGCATTCTGGGGTCAGCATTATAATCATATTTTAAGAAAACTAGTAGTTTTAGACTCATAGAATTTGAGTCTAAATTCTAATTTCTTGTCTTCACGTTGATAAAAGACAAGTCTAATATTTAAGTCTTCTTTTTCTTAAATTGTGCCCTCATCGTGCTCTGCTCCTCAGTGATTCCAGAAGGGATGAAGAACGAACCCTGTAGCCTTATGTATCCAAGAGGGCAGGTGACAAGACTGCCCGCCTGGGGGTTTAGAAGGCATATAACAGGGCGACTTCAAAGCCACACACGACTTAAAATTATTTTCTAACCATTTCTAAGTGTGTGATTCAGTACTATTGAGTACATTCGTACTGCTGTGTAAGCCGCTGCTGCTACTGCCCATCTGCAGAGCCTTCTCACTTTTCTGCTCCGCACCAGGTCCCTGTCGGCCCTCCCTCCAGCACCTCACAACCACCATTCCTTCCACTTCCGTGAATTTAACTCCGCTAGGCGGCTGCTGTATGTGGTAGCATACACTTCTCCTTTGTGTCTGGCGTATTTGACTTAGCGTAATGTCTTCACGCTTTATCCCAGTTGTCAGACATGTTATAATGTCCTTTTTTTAAAGGCTGAACAGCCTTCCATTATATATATATATATATATATATATATATATATTTCATATTTCGTTTTTCTGTTCATCCATTGATGGACAGTTGGGTTGTTTCTACCTTTTTGCCTATTACAAACTGTGCTGCTGTGAATATGGTTATACAAACCTTGTTTGAGACCCTGGTTTCACTTTGGGGGACATATACTCAGAAGTAGACTTGATAGATCATATGATAGCTTCACTTTTCTTGGACAATAAAATCAAAGGTAAATTGTGTTAAAATGACTTTTTGTGTGTATATTTAAGGAAACTTGAGAGCCCAAACACCTGAGAAACACAACTACTGTATAGAGAGATAAGATGTGAATTGTTAATAAAATCGACTTCTATAGCCACTGAAATCTTCAAAGTACCATGTAATAGCAGTTGGGAAATGTTTACTGTATAATGTTGAGTCAAAATGAAATCCCCACATTTCATTGCAAGCAAGAATAATTTTAAGTGGATTTAACATCTATGGATTGTCACCCATAAATATATGAAAGGAAGCATGTCAAAGTGTGATCATCTCTTGAGGGAATATGAAGGGTTTTTTCTTATTTATACTTCTCTGTGTTTTTTCTTATTTTCTAAAATGTTCATATATGATTCTTAAAAAGTTGTTACATTATTTTCAAAACTTAGTACATACCAATAAGAGAACCAGATGGAATTGAAAGAAGAAAGCTGTCTAGGAACATGCCAGGAAATTATATGTGAGACCAAGTAATTGAAATCCTTTTCCTTGGAAGAAGTTAAAATCAGACTAAATTACTGGGGCTAATGTGTTAAGACTGTGGTATTATAAGTTGTTGTGGTCACTTTCCTCATCACTGAGACAAAATAGTTCACACCCAAAACTTGAAGGAGAGATTTATTTTGGTTCAGTTTGTAGAGATTTCAGTCCATAGTTAACCAGCTCAAAGACAGGATGGCTTGGCACAGGGGCATGGTGGAGGACAAGCTGCTCACAGTATGGTGACAGGAAACAGGTAGAAGGAGGCAGGAGGGAGACACAGCCTTCTGAGTCACACCCCCAGTGCCCCGCCTCTTCGGACCCCACCTCCTAACCCTAGTCAGCTATGAGCTCACATAACCCAGTCAGCTCCCCAAAGGCCCTGCCTATGGACACGGGTGGCTTTGAGATATCCACATATAAACCATACCCAGATTGTCTAGTGTCAGGTACATGTACATATTAAAGGCTGAAGTAAAATGTTTAATTGCCCACCACCACTATTATCAAACAGTACTATTCTCTCCTGCCTTCCAGCTACAGTATGTGGGAAAGAGAGTCAAGAAATTCACTTACCCTGCTGAATTTGAGAACTAGAGTCTAGATTACCTAGAGAAAGACTCTTTCTAAAAAGTTTTAGGCCTGAGAACAACTGAAAAATACATTACATTTTCTAGATGTCCTTTACTCATTGTGACTAGCCCGGCATAACCTATATTGTTTGCTTATATGCAGTTGGTCATACAGTTTCTGAGGTATTACTTTACTTGTGTTTAAGTTGTACTTCATTTGAAGTAGATTATATATTAAAAAGTAATAATATAACTATCAGGACAAAAGTTATGAAATATTGTTTATATCAGAAGTATTATTTATTTCTAGATAATTATATGACTTTATCTCGTTTGATTGATCTCCTAAGAAGATGTGGAAAATCTGACAACATTCCAAGATTTTTCGTAATGGCTGAGAAACGTAATTCCAGAGCAAAACTAGAGCCAGGATTTCAGTACTGTAAAGGACTATATCTTTGGTAAATCTATTGGTAATTAAGTACTACATAGTAATTTTTTCATTATAGATAAAGTAGAAGGAACTTTTCTTTTGCAGTCAAATATATATCTTTAAATATGTTAATAGTTTTGTTCACCAAACATCATAACCTAGTGTCAATTTTGTAAAAAATGATTGAAATAATTTTTTAAACCTCTAACAAGGTACACTGGAGAACCAAATGATGCCCTTCGGCATTTTAATAAAGCCCGGAAAGACAGCGAATGGGGCCAAAATGCGCTTTACAACATGATAGAAATCTGTTTGAACCCAGACAATGAGACTGTCGGAGGCGAAGTGTCTGAGAACCGGGACGGAGACCTGGGGTGAGCAGCCTGACACGTCCCTTATGGTGGTTGGGGACAGTGCACAGGCATACTTTACAAAGAATAACGGAATTCTGGTATAGCGCTAATGAAGGTTTGAATACATTTGGCTAACATCAAAATAACAATTTTTTGGAGTAGATAAGGAATACATTATGAGGTTTCCTAAATCAGGAGAGATGTATTATAAAGACACTGTCCTAATTGTACTGTAGAAAATAAATTATATGAAGTTGCTAACTATGGTAAAAATTGTCCACCCCATAAAAGAAACTACTTAAATAATAGTTTTGTATAAGCCAGCCCTGTGCTCTATACTGTTTATGTTCTATCTCACTTATTCCTTAAGACGCTAGTATAAACTAGGCTCAGACTCTTGCCTAGTGGGACTGTAAGCATAGAGCAATATTTGGACTGAGTGTTCCCTGGCCTCAAGCATCTGCTATTGTTCGCTGTGCTATTCTCTGGTAAGTGATTTCCGTCAAGCTGTATTTGGTGCATCTGCTGTACTCAGAGCTAAGCAAGGCTTGGGGAAGATAAGGATGTGCAGGGAATATAAAAGGTATTTTCTGCCTTCAAGACCATGTAGTTTACTTAAAAATACAAGACCAGAAACCATTCAATCTCCAGCACAGCAGACACGGACTAAAATGAATATTAAGTAATGCAGGAGTTCATAGAAATTTTAGCAATGCATGCTAATCAAGGGAAGGTGCTTAGAGAAGTGTAAAACTGGCACTGTCCTGCTGAGTAATTGAAATGACAAATTTTAAGGCTTATATTTATAAAGGACACTGAAATTTTACAACAAGGGAATGGCCTATTTATTTTAACATTTGTTTTAAGAAGGTTGAAGTAGCATACTGTTACGGAATTATGCTTAACCAAAGTGGAGATCTTTAGCAAGTAATTGAGATGCAAAACTAGAACTCAGAGGGACATGACTGGTGGCTGCACAGAGGAGAGAGTTAGAATCCTTGAACTGCCTCCTTGCGAGATGGCATGGTAACAGAGCTCTGAGAATGACATTCGGGGCATCCTTCCATTTAAGCTGCCTGAAGGA
This sequence comes from Dinomys branickii, assembly GCA_004027595.1. NCBI lineage: Eukaryota > Metazoa > Chordata > Mammalia > Rodentia > Dinomyidae > Dinomys > Dinomys branickii. The sequence continues at coordinate 40,590 of PVLD010002438.1, read as the reverse complement.
GGAGGGGTGGTAAGGAAAGGGCAGTCAGTGTGCCGGGAGGAGTAACAGAGCTGTAGTGTTACAGAAGCCAAAGGGGAGGAACTCTGAAGAAGGCTGACACCAGTGTGGAGAGTGTTAGGTGAGGTAAAAAGCGAAGACCCAAGGAATGGATGAATGACTTTAGTGATTAGGCTTTGAGAGTTTAATTTCCTTTCTTAATTGAATATTTAAAATATCTATATGTGGTACATTAAATAAGAAACTTGCTATGAAATATTTCAAACTGATATTGTACTCCCACTTTACAACATTTTAGCACATGAAGTTTCTTTTTTGACAGCGTGGTAAGGAAAATAGAGTAGATTTTATATACTATAGGTGGTAAACTTACATTCACATCCTCAAATTGCCATTTATTATCTCTTTAATCTCTGACCAATCTCTTCACCTCAACTTCCGTTTTCCTGTATGTAAAATTTCACATACGTTGAATGAAGTCATGAGGCACTTGGCTTTTCCTCTCTGCCTTTCCTCCTTTCATTCCTAAACTGACAAAACCAACTGCTAATTGCATAATTCTATTCTATTGCATAATTCTATTTTCGTTTTGCATTAACCTAACTGAATACATTTATCACATGTACATTTGCTGTATTTTTGTTTTTCTTCTAGTGCTAATTATAGTTCAGTGGTACTTACTGATGATACATTTATTTTATTTAAAATTGGGTTATAATTGTGTCACACTTGGTACTACAAGAGAATGAGTGACCTTTTCCACAAAGAATTGCTTTTAAATAAGTGATAAAATAGAAGTCAGTGTTCACTGAGCTCTGATTCTAATCAATGGATTTTATGAGTAATAGACATAAGAATTTATTTTTAATTGTACACAGTAATTCATCTGAGAAGCAAGAGTCTGTGCAATTAGCAGTGAGAACAGCAGAAAAACTCCTTAAAGAACTGAAACCTCAGACTGTTCAGGGCCATGTGCAGCTTCGCATAATGGAAAACTATTGCTTAATGGCTACGAAACAGAAACCACATGTTGAGCAAGCACTAAATGCCTTCACCGAAGTAGCAAAATCTGAGGTTAGTGCTTCTTGTTTTCAGCTTCCTATGCTATCTTTCCTTGGTAACATAGAAATAAGCATTTAGATTACTTTATTTTATGATTATTGACATACTTTTTTTTTTAATTAGATGTATAGTATGGCATAATTCTATACAGTATACTTTTCTTTCCTCAAAAGATGCTGTTGCTTTCTTGATGTGTTATTATCTTTACTGGATGTTGAATTCTGCAAAAAGGGAACTCTCTAGAATAGTTTATTGCCAAGGGAATGACTTTTATCTTCTGGAGGATTTCTGTGTTATAGATGTAGCCTAGGTCAACTTCCTAAGTTAAAATAAACACTTGTCTGCTGGAATCTGACCTTTTCACTATGTTCTTGAAATTTTTTCAATTCTAAAGCTAAATGAGATCAATACTGACAATTCACAGTTCAATCAGACAAATGACAGTGTTGAACTTTCACAACACTGAAAGAACCTCTTACAATCCTTTCATGAATACTGTTTTGCATAGTGTTCTTAGAAGACCAAAGCTTCCCTCCTATTTAGCCCCAATTAGAACTGTATTCTTTTCTTCTGTCTGTCTGGGTGTTCTAGGTTTCCTTTACTCACATAGGACTCAAGGTATTTTCCCAGCTGGCAATTGGTAAAGGGATTCAGTAGAGTCCATGATTGCTCTTTCACTCAGCAACGCTAGGCCACCGAAAACTCTTCTCTCAGAGGATATAAAGAAAGTTGCTCTGTTTTCTTCTGGTTCAGAGGTCACAATCATAGCCGCAGACTGCCAAAGACCTCCTGTAGTGTTCAGATTGAGATACTGGCACTTGGGAGACAAAGGGGCCAAACATGGTCACTGAAAGAAAGATGGCCTCTTTAATAAATGGTGCTAGAAAAACTGGCTTTCTACATGCTGAAGACTAAAACTAGACCCATGTCTATCACCATGCACCAAAATAAAGTCAAAGTGGATCAAAGATCTAAATATTAAAACAGAAACATTAAATCTACTAGAAGAGAAGGTAGGTAGAAATCTTGAAGACATAGAGGCAGGAAGAGAGATCATGAACAAAAACCAAACTGCATGGAAAATACTTCAAAGAATCAACAACTCAGATCTCATCTTATTAAAGAGTTTTAGCACATCAAAAGAAATCACCAACAGAGTGAAAAGAAAACCCACAAATTGGGAAGAAAAAATTTTAGCCAATTGTCTCTCAGACAAAGGACTTCTGTCTAGAAAATATAAAGAATTTTTAAGAATCAGGTACCCAGAATTCAAAGACCCAACCTGAAAATGGGCACCTGAGGTGAATACACACTTCTCATGTGAAGAAAAACAAATGGCAAATAAATATATGGAAAAATATTTAACATCATTGGTCATTCAAGAAATACAAATTAATGGGGTTGGCGATTTAGCTCAGCAGTAGAACGCTTGCCTAGCAAGCTGGAAGCCCTGGGTTCGGTCCTCAGCACCAAAAACCTAAAAGACTAGGTAATACAAATTAAAACAACACAGAGTCCATCTCACCCCAGAAAGAATGGCTATCATCAAGAAATCAACCAATAACAAATGCTGGCAAGGAAAAAGGAATCCTTTTCCACTGTTGATAGGAGCGTAGACTGGTACAACAACTGTGAAAATCAGTGTGGATATTCTTCAAAAAACGAAGATTGCAAATTCCATTCACCACATCTGTTCTGGGTATTTTTCCAGAAGAATTGAAAACATCATAGCATAGGAATATATGTGCATGCATACTTACAGCAGCACAATTTGTCATAGCTATATCTTGTAAACAACTCAAATGCCCATCAACTTAGGAATGGATAAAAAAGATGTGGTATTTTATACAATGGAGTATTATTCAGCTATAAAGAAGGATAAATTCAAGGCTTTTATAGGTAAATGGATGCAACTAGAGACCATACTCATAAGTGAAATAAATCAGATTCACATATGGAAACATCATATTGTCTCCCTAGTATAAGATACTGAAAGAGTACACAAAAACCAAAAAGTACAACAGATATTGTGAAAGAGAAAGCAAGTGCTCAGAAGGAAAGAACAACCAAGATGGGGAGAAAATAAAGAAAAAAGGAAGGGGAAAAAATATATATATACACACAAAAGATAGCTAAAGTAATTGTACTTCTAGTTTCTATTGGTTTGTTGAAAGGAGTTAATGCTTAATTGATCAATTTTGCATGCCTGTATCTGGTAATCTGAACAACTACTTTGAAGATTATAATATACAATATAACAACCACTGGTGATTTCCTGTCCTCTTGTTTTGAAATTCTGTATCATTTTTAATGTTTTTATTTCATCATTTATTCTCTTTAAAATTGAAAAAATATTACCTGTGGTCTATGCAGAGATGAGAACTCAGTTTGTAGTTTTAGAAACTGTTCTTTGGTTCACTCAAGAGAGGTCAAGTGGTGAAGAACTGATTCTAGTCAAATGCAAGCCGTTTAGTTTTAACATCAGAGTCTTTAAATATGTAGTGTGGGATGTGTTGGTCCATGTGGTTGTCACAGGCCCTTCTCTTGCACCATTCTGTGACCTCACAAAACGCACAGCAAGCCTCTGTTTTTTGTCCTGGCCTAGCCCACCTAAGGTGGGCTCAAGCTTAAAAATTTATCATATTCCGCCAATACTCAAAGTCTATTTTCAGTTCTTTGGATTTTGGACTCCAACAGTTCTGACAGTCTTTATCTGGGAAAAATTACTTATAGAAAGTTTATTGACAGACATAGAATTAGAACCAAGTTTTACATTCCTGTTTTATCAAACACTAACAAAGCCCACCTCTCTTCCATAGTTACTTACCTTCTAACCATAATCAGTGTTGGACACTGAACATTTTCTCACTCTGCCCTGTGTTTTTACTAGTCATTATTAGTTACCCAGATTCACAATCCTACTGGAAACCTTTACTGTCATTATGACTTCTAATTAATATCTGAAGCAGAGACCCTTGTTTTGCTAAAAGTATCATAATCCCTCTGCCAAAATTTCAGAGTTTAAATTTGTAGTTTAAACTATAGTTAATCAGGGGTATTATTGCTTGTATAAGTTAGTTTTCTGCATAGATTGCTGATGGCTTTCATTTCATACCTATTCTCATTAACCTGTTGGTTTCACAGAGTGACATTTTCTGACTTTGAACTCTATCTAAAATACTGTGTCTTATAGACCCTGTGAGGAAACTGCAAACGGTGCATCTGAAGCTTATTGGAAGGCATGAGTATTCCATGTGACCTCTAGGTGATAAGTTGCACACCTGTGTAACATTTAAGTGGTCCTACTTGATTGTGAGAAGAGGTTCTTTAGTGAAAAGAGAAGAATGAAGACTGAGCAATAGAAATCCCTTGGCGGTGCATATCTGTAATCCCAGCGTTCTGGGAGGGAGGCTGAGGCAGAGGGTCACACGTTCAAACCCAGGCTAAAACATCTTAGTAATGTAGCCAGACTCTGTGTCAGAATTTTAAAAAATAAAATAAAAAATGACTGAGGATATAGTTCAGTGCAAAACCCTTGGGTTCACTCCCCAGTACTACAAAAAGCAACTGGACTATCACTCGTGGGAAGTTTTACTAGTACTACTTCTATTTGGCAGGTGAAGAACTAAGGAAGTAAAACACTAACTCTGAAATAAAAACTACCTATACTGCAATGGGATTTTCTGTTTCTATACAAGCAAAGTAGCTAGGCAGTCCCATTACAAATCAAGTCACACTCACTTATGGGATTTTGTGGTTGCAGGATCTGCCTAGTTACGGAATTATTTTGACCACACAGTCTAAGTGAGTTTCTTTATGATAACTTAAGATTACTTGATATGTTCAAAGGTGATGGTAGTCACATTTATCTGAAATGGAGCCAGAGACAGAACCCACAGACCAATTCTTATATAGCTTCTGCTGCTTTCCATATTTTTCTTTTAAACAGATGTTTATTTTATGTAGCCACTGGACTAAAGGTCTTTTTTCTTACAGAACGATCATATCCCAGCGCTCTTGGGAATGGCAACAGCTTATATGATCTTGAAGCAGACACCAAAAGCTAGAAATCAGCTGAAACGGATTGCAAAAGTGAATTGGAACGCTATTGATGCAGAAGAGTTTGAGAAGAGCTGGCTGCTACTTGCTGATATTTATATTCAGTCAGCAAAGTATGACATGGCAGAAGACCTGTTAAGACAATGCCTGCGTCACAACAGAGTAGGTGATGGAAGAGGGATAAGAAACTGTCAACCTGTGTTACACAGACCTTCTCTAGTAGGGCATTACAGTGTGCTGGTCAATTTCCAGTGGTGCTTGAGTGTTATTTTTAAATATTAAATGTATAGTTTAACAGAACCAAAAAATAATAAGAAAGAAGTGATTTGCCCTTGAAAATAAAGAACAAAGATTTATGCACTTTCAGGTTTCAGCTGTGATGATACCCTTCGCTTTACTGCAATTGTGTGTCGTTTCCTCATTATTAGGATCCACTATGCATAATATATTTCATGGGAGAAGTCTCATTAGCTTTTAATTTCATTTCATTTAATAAAAGTTCTTATCTTTAGATAGAAAACTGGAAAAAAATCAAAATTTTACGTCAGTAGAATGTAAGGCTTTTTACTACTGTTTTGGTATTTAGTCACACAAAGGAGATGTCTTTTTATTTTATTTTAAGAATAAAGGAAGAAAACATACTAACAAACAGACATCCATTTACAAAATAGCGTAAAAACAACACAGACAATACAGAGTTACAAAGTGATAGGAAATTAACAATGGTTGTTGTATTACATATTGATATCTTCAAAGTGGTTTCTCAGGAAAACAAATAGAACCATGTCTTCTTATGAGAATTTTGTAAAGATTTTTGTTACTATTTGCAGTGAAATAATTGTACTTGACTTAGAAACTTAAAGGTATTTATCTTCACAGATTCATACCAATTACTTCAAGTTTTAAATGTTATAGTCTCTGGGCAAATTAGATTATAAAATGCATCATTTGTTTTATAAAGATGAGTCATGATTTTCTAGTACTATTTGTATCCTTTCTTAGTATACAAATACTAAGCTAAACTAAAACATTTAACTTAAAGTAAAATATCCAGCCATTTATCAATTTATAGACTATTTTAAGTGATCAGAAAAAACAGAAAATACTCATTAACAAGCTTTAAAAATCTAACTGAATAGTTGATCCTTGTATATCTAATGTAGGATTAAGGAAGATTTCATGAGAATTAAGGTTTTGATGCAGGCGCAGTTTCAGTTTGCTGGAACACTGACAGCAATATCTTGCATAATTGAGCATGATGACTGCTTTAGAGACTTTATCTGGTCCTCCTGATTAGGCATGTCGATATTGGGAGCATGAGCTTCAGGCACTAAAGAGCCTCAAATCCTGGATTATATCATTTAAACAATGGAAATCATCCAGTTTTAGTCAGGAAATGCCCAAGACAGCCCTAGACCATCTTGTCATGCCAGATGTCGGGAGGCATGATAGAGCAGTGTCAGGAACTCAGGAGCAGCCTGAAGACGCTCCCAGGAGCCACAGTTAGGGCACGTGTAGGTGCCAGTGGGGTGATAACTGCGGTAGGTTGAAATACATCAAATGTATTTAACCCATAGCTTCATAAAAATAAAAGGAGAAAACCTAATCGGTTACCACTATAGTACGCTAATGAGCTGACATTTCTTAAGCTGACAGATAAAATGAAAGCAACATCTAGCCTGTCTTTCCTGTATGAACTGTACTATTGGGTAATCAGGCAATAGTGGATAAGGAGAGGTTTTTCATTATACACATTTCTGAGACAGTAAAGAAAGAAACACTGACTCTTTTTTCAAACCTGGTGAATTTTTGAATGGCCATAATATTACAGTTAGAGGGGAAATCAGGCATTCTGTGCCTCCTGATTGAAGAACACAGCACCTGTGACAGGGTCAGGACTGGTGTGTGACAAGAGAAATACTCAATAATCATAACGTAATCGTTTTTTTAGAAAAGTAAAGAGAAATTTTAAAAATCAGAATATCAAACTCTTAGGATTTGACTGTGCTATGCTGAGGTGCAGTGGAGCTGGATTCAAAGGGGGAAATTTGCATCACTCTCTATTTTTATTTGGTGCCAGGCAAATTGAACTCAGGGCCTTGCGCTTGCCAGGCAGGCACTGTGCAGCTGAGCTGTATCCCTGGCTATATTTATTTTTTATAAATATACTTAATGAGTCATGCTTTCAATGAAAATGTTGATAAACCTACTTTAAAGGAAAGTAAAATTCCCATCAATTCAATCGCTATGTATAAATAAAATATTCAGACCACTTGTAAGTCTCATTACACTTTCCAGAAATTATCAGTGACATAGGAATATATAAACACAGGATTCAGTCACCTAAGTCTGGTTTAAGAGAAACTCTAGGATGAATAATCTCGTCTACACTGCATTTAATTAAAAGAGACAGGAACAATCACAAAAAGAAACCCCAAGATCAAAAAGAGACTTGACACATTCTAGTTCATCACAACATGTGAGCCTTATTTGGACACTCATTCTAACAAATCTGTCACATTTCTTAAAATTATATTGAAGTAGTTTGAAATTTGAAGCTACTGGAGAGGTGGTAGTTGAGTTGCTATACTTTATCATAAAGTGTGGTTATGGTAAAGAATCCTTATCTTTTCAAGAGGTACCTTAACATTTTTATAGATGAAATGATACAGTATCTGAGGATAGTTTTCTGGAGATGTGGAAGCACAAGTATCTGAAGTAGAGATGAGACACTTTAAGTAGTGAATTAATTTTTGAAGGTAAGTTACAGGCTCACAGAATTCATTGTAGTTTTATTTCTTCATTTGTATGTGTTGAAGTAATTTATAATAAATAATGTATATGTGTATGCACAAAATACCTGGACTCTGATATGTGTTTCTGATTTTGTAAAAGAAAAAATCTTTTTTGGGATAGACACGTGGCATTAGAATCATCCATTAAATTCTATAAATAATCTGAATCTGTACTCGAGCTTGAAAACATTGCCCTCTGAAGCAGTAAATGGGTCGGTGTGATTGATCCTTTGCTCGTAAATGTCCCAGACAATTGTGCCATGTCAGGCTTATTAATACATTGCCCGTTTGTCCACAGTCCTGCTGCAAAGCTTATGAATACATGGGCTACATCATGGAGAAAGAGCAAGCATACTCAGACGCTGCCTCCAACTATGAGATGGCGTGGAAGTATGGCAACCAGACCAACCCAGCAGTCGGTGAGTTTGGCAAATTAGGCTGTGGGTTTTTACCGAAAATTGTATTTGTAAATCTTGATTGAAAAATTTTTTTTTCAGAATCAAACATAGTAAGAGCCAACGTTCCCTGTCAGTCTTTCTGAGCAGAGAATATATTTTATATTCATGACAAATATTTCCCTTCAGATACTTAAATATAATTTCCTGGGCACCAAACTGGCCCTTACCTTTGCAAACATGGAGTCTAATTTTTCCCATTCTCTCTTCCTCCCTCTGTGCAGTTCTGAGGAGGGGCTTGTCCTGCTGTCAGATAAATTAAGAAAGTGTTGCATTAAGTCAAGTAACCCACATACCTTTACTGTGCATCTTCTCAAAGCCTTTAACTCCTGCTTCTTATGATAAATCTCACAGAAGGATCAGATTTCCCACAATTCCATCATACCATACTGTTTTTCTCCTGACCCTCTAGAAACATTATCTAGTTTAGATATTTTGTAAACAGTTTAAGGAATGCTAATGTACCTGTCCCTCCAACAGATGGTTACCATCTGGGATATAGTTAGTAAGTAGCCTCAGCCCTCATCATGAGGGAGCTCTTGCTATACTTTTCTGTTTATTTGGAGCAGAAATCTGCTTCCTTGAAACTGCCCAGGGCTGTTCTCTGGGGCCGTCCATGGAGTATTTCCCGCTCACTGAGCGTGGTGCTCCTGACCTGTCTTTATAAGACTTTTCTTCAAACCAGCCTCAGGTACCTGTCTGTTCATTCTAACACCTGTTTTGGGTCCTTCACTGTCATTTCTGTACCTTGGACACTCAAAAATGTTCTCCCTAGCCTATGCTTTGAAATACTTGGAGAGGTTTTAATAGCTATTTAAAAATGAGGAGAAAAAAGAAAAAAAGCAGGTGAGTATGAAGATGGATTCTGTAGCCACAAAGGGTAGAACCTGCTCTTTGCTTTGTGCATGTCCCTTCTGCCCCACTGCATGTAAAGTGAACATGTTTGCGAGTATGAGCTGGCTAACCGTGGGTGTAGTGGGTTTGTTTTCTCCTGACTAGGCATTTGCTAGTTGTTAATGCCACTTAAAATGGTGCCGAGGGAGGGGCAAAGACTGGGAGAGGAGGGGAGGGGAGGAGAGGGGAGAAAGGTGGGCCTCAGGAACTGACAGCAGCAGAGAACCCATTCGTGTTTCACCTGTCACACCCTTCCTCAGGTTACATGACAGCCTGCTGTGTTCATTTTCTCGGTTTCTTTTTTTCCGGATGCCAGATGGTTGAGTTCTTACAAGTTTGACAGGTATAATGCACCTGCAGTCCACAGGTTCCTTGTTCTTTCTGGCCCTTTATTTCCATCTCAGAAGAAAAAATTAGTACATGGTCTATCAAGTTTCTTCAGTATGAAAACTGTTACTGTTGTTTAGTGGCAGAAATTAACTGCCGGTGTCTATGTGGTACTTGCATTTCATAACAAACATTCCATCTGATTTTTAAAAGTTATACTAAGAAAGGGAAGAGTTTTTCTCATTTTATGGATGAGGAAACTTGAAATTGACAGCTTAAACTACTTGCCAGAGATCCCAAAGCTAGTCAGGATGCCAGAAGCCAAAACGTAAACTTGTGTTACCCGTTGCCACATGAGTGATGTCTGACATAATACCTTAGACTGTTTTCCTGGTAAGTGGCGCTGTGTGTGTGTCCACTTTGGAGCGCTTCAGTAATAACCCATGTTTACCTCTCTAGGACCTGTGAAACTTACTTAGTTTTTGGTGCTTGCGTATGTATATGTGGAAAACACTGTATATATTTATATGTACATATATACTTATATACTATATACTTACACGTTATATGTATTAATATATCTATATTGACCTATCTCAAACATTAAATAATTCTGATTTCTTTTTACTATTATATGATTATATGGACCAATAATTCTTGTCAAATATTTGAAATTTTGAAAGCCCAGGAGCAGCGTTCGCGTTTTCCTTTCCTCTCTCTAAGCTGCGAAGCGGATGGGTGCTGGTTACATGTGCGTCGTGTTGCGCTGTGTCTTATTCGCCACGCTCGCAGCTGCTGGTACTGACCTGGGCGCCTCGGTTTGCTCACCCTGAAGAATCTCTCGGAACAGCCTTCCGAGCTGTTGGCACTGCACGTGGCGCCTCTGCGCCCGTCGCTGCGGCCCTTCCCGGGCTGTCTGAGGGGGCCCCGACCGCTGCCCCTTGTTGTGGGCGCTCCCGACTCCTCCTTTCTGCCAGCCGGCCCTCGCCCTCCCGCGCTCTGCTGCCTCTGCCTCACGGCGCTCCCGGCGCCCGCCTGTCGGAGTTTATGCCTCAGTTTTCAGATTTCAGACATGAAATCCTTGACACCCTCGTCCTCTCCCTTCCAAGTTCCTTATTACAGTTTTCTGAGATTCGATCTTTCATTTATCCCTGTTTTGAAATTGTTTATGGATGGAATTAGGTATTTTTTCTCTTAATAGAATGTAAAATCCATGACTCTGAGAATCACTTCTCTTGATGTGTGAGGTGCTAAATAAATCTGTGCTGTGCAAATGAGCGGCGGTGTGGTCGTGTCTGCCCCCCGTGAGCGCCCACTCTGACAAAGTCTTTTCTAGTAAGTACAGAACCGCGCGGTGGGCTGGCGTCTTCTAACCCACGCACGGTCGCTGTGGGCCTGCCGCCAGCGCCATCTCCTCTGCGGCTCGCGTCTCCTCGGCTTCAGTCAGTCTGTATGGTCGTACCAGTCCCCTCTGGTAATTCAGTCAGCGGCCTACCTTGGAACTCTAATGGGTCAGGAAACTAAGGCAAAAATAAAAAATTATAATAACACTGACAGTGTGCTTACTCTGTATCATGTTTTCCCTTAACAGGGTACAGACTGGCATTTAATTACTTAAAAGCAAAAAGATATGTGGATGCAATTGACATATGTCACCAGGTAAGCACGTAAGTTTAGATTTCATAAGATTTTCTCAGACACATGATTCCCTACTTCTAGTTAATCTCATGATACATAGAAGTAGAAGGAGAGGATGTAGTGTCTTGCTTCAGTATCAGATACTCTGGAGAGGTTATCAGCACGCAAAACTGAGAAGGCAGTAAAATTTAAATCAAGTATATGGTTTTAATTTGTACTCAGCGACATGTCTGTCAATCTAATGATAGGCCAGAGTAAGAAACATGTTAGATAACACTTTCATCTCTGAGTTAGAAGATGCCTGAAGATAGTATAAATTGTCTGGTCATTTTTCTGAGTAGAAGTTCTTGTGAATGACTGTGAATCTGTTTATTAACCAAGATTTATAAATGAAGATAAGAATAATCTGTGTTATTAAATGACATATCTATAATTCATTCTCTGTTGTATTACCCTCTACTGAGATTGTAAATATTTAAATTTCAGTTTTAGAATTTCTATCTTTTATATATACATTGTCCTATTGATAGTCCATATAAAGCACTATATTAAACATTTTAAAGAGCTTCAAGAAAAGCACCTTAAAAATTATTTTTAATGTTATTTTTCCTGGATTACTATATAATTAGTAAACACTTGGCCTCAGTGATTACTGTTGTTTGTTCAGTCTCTCTAAAACAGTGTGTCTTGCCTTATATTAAGGTAAGGCTAGACATTAATGTCACTGTGGAGTTGTTTTTTAGTGACTGTTTCCCCATTCTTATACTCAATGAACTGATTAACTGTATGTTTCAAAGGTGTGCACAGGTAAATCTGAGATTGTGTCTGGTTAAAAAACATCACCCCATGAGTTTTAAGTATTATAAGTAGATAATTACAAATATATGCTAAATAATTGATATGTAATTATTTCTTATAACAACTTGTCTGTTAAGGAGGAGTTAGATTTGTCCTGTCTTCCAGAAGTAGTATTCACATTCTATTGTTCTTACTTGTTAACAACAGTGAGTCATCATGTTACATGTAAAATGTCATCTTTAAAAAATGTTATAGCTGTAGTATTAGGACAACAGAATGTCAACTCTAATAACCATTTATAGTAAATTTTATAGTAACCTGCTTCTTAATAATGTCACATTCTTTTCCTTCTTTGTTTTTGTTTTGTCTTTTCAGGTTCTTGAAACACATCCAACTTACCCGAAAATCAGAAAGGATATACTTGATAAGGCCCGTGCATCTTTAAGACCTTGAAAATAATGATTTTAATCTGCTTTATTGGCTAAGCAGGAAATAAAAGGGTTCCACATTGAGTACTTCCAGTTCAAGATAGGTTTGAGTGAATGCTTTGTAGTAGAGCATATTTCTCTTTCTCCAGCAGAGGCTGCTGCTGTATATGGAAAGATACTGTGTTAAATTGAAGTTTTCTAATAGAGAAGGTAAATGAAAACTAGTCTTTTTAATTAGATGCAAATTTAGTAGCTCTGTGGTAAAACTATCTCATTTTTATAGAGAACATTTTTGTTAAAATCGAAGTAATATATTTTCTTTAAATATTAATCATTTATTATGTATATTTAAAATGCATTGGGCTGGGGATATAGCTCAGTGGAATAAGCGCTTGCCTAGCAAGCGCAGGGTCCTGAGTTCGATCCCCAGTACCAAAAAAAAAAAAAAAAAAAATTTAAAATGCATTTTTCTGTGTTTTTTGCTATATTCCAATGATATTGATTTGGTATTAATTTATGAAAAAGGTAGTATGTATTTTGGACATATATTTTAATAAAAGTTTTATAAATATTTGATTTACATTCTTCCTGGAACTCAAAGGATACAGTAAGTTTTGCAAAATCAGGATTATCTCTCATGCTGTCTATAGTGTTAAAAAATTAATACTGCATAACATGGGAGTTTCTCAGGAAAATATTTTCTCGAAAAGTACAAAGTGTGTTTCCTTCTGTTGACCTCATGCTTCTTGCTGTCAGTGGCAATGTGATGTCAAAAAATAATCATTATCTGAAATCAGTTTAAATAGGTAAACTCTTATAGTAATATTTAACCTTAGACCAGAAGACTAGGTCTTGTGAAGTTCCAGACACTTTGTCATGTGGAAGAGAAGGGTGATAAATTGCTGTTAGTTGTTAGGGACTCAAAGCATACTGTGTACAATTTTTATCTGAAATTAGTAAGATCAGTTCTCAGCATTTTAAAAAATTTCTTATATACATCTTTTTCAAGTCTTTTAAAACACAATAAACGGGGGCTGGGGATATAGCTCAGTGGAATAAGCGCTTGCCTAGCAAGCGCAGGGTCCTGAGTTCAATCCCCAGCACAGCAAAAAAAAAAAATAAAAAATAAAAAAAAAAAATAAATAAAACACAGTAAACACAGGCTTCTATTTCATTTGCGTTGCAAAGTACAGTTATTTTAAGAAGTCATTTGCTGCTTTTCTTTAAATGTTTCATGTTTATTTATTTTGAACTATATAATCTCTTCTGATCACTTCTCCAATTTTTCACTGTCATTTTGTTCAAATTATATATATATGCACACACACATATATATATTATTCTAATCTTTTTTCTATGTTTTATTTACAGAATTTCATGAAACTAGTCATAAGAACATTTGTAAAATATTTCATATTTGCCAAAACATTTTTACATATTGGTTAGATAGTTGATCTTCACTAGCCTAGAGTACTATATCCTTGCTCTACAGATCTAGAACTATGAAAATTGCCTGTGTCTCCCTAATGGGGGACAGATAATCTTTCTACCTGATGACCATCGTGATTTGCTTGCTGAGGATTGAACCCTGTGCTTCACACATGCTACACAAGGACTCTACCATTTAGCTCCACCCCCTTCATGCATATTCTTAAGAATATTACTATAGACTGAGCTTTGTATCTCCACCCCCCAAAAAACTCTTACCCTGACATTTTAATCTCTAATGTGATGGTAGAGATGGGGCTTTTGGGAGATAGTTAAGGAGGGTGAGACCATCATGAATAGGATTAGTGCCCTGACGAAAGGGGTCCTAGAGATGCTCTAGGTCTCTTAACCATATGAGGATATGCAAGGGGCATGCAGCAGCCAGAGTGAGCGCCCTCACCTCACTGTGCAGAGCTGGGCCCGTGACCCCGGCCGGGCTCAGCGCCCTCACCTCACCGCACAGAGCTGGGACCGTGACCCTGGCCGGAGTGAGCACCTCACCTCACTGTGCAGAGCTGGGCCCATGACCCCGGGCGGGGTGAGCACCCGCACCTCACTGGGCAGAGATGGGACCATCATCCCAGCATCGAAGGTGTGGAGACTTCTAGCCTCCAAAACTGCGAGAAGTAAATTTCTGTTACTGACAGTCCAACAAGTGTTCAATACTTAGTTTCAGCAGCTGGAGCTGAGCAAGGCTGAATCCTACATAACAGAATGCTTTTAGTAGTAGTCCAGTGACTGTGATCATGGGATACTAGAATCGGGGAAGTTGGATAAAGTAGAGCATATGTTCTCCTGCCAAGATATTCTCCAAAAGTGTGACTATCTGTGAAATGAAACTTTACTGTCTCTCTCTCTCTCTCTCTTTCTCTCTCCCTCCCTCTCTCTCATTTACTCCTTCCCTCCCTTTCTTTAGGTCTTTTGATTGTCAATCAACTGTCAAGAGCAGTAATATTCTTCTTTTTCAAATGAGTAAAATGAAACTTAGAACAAATGGTGCCCGAGGTCATAGAAGAAGTACTGAGAATGTAAATTCTATACTGACCCAGTCAACTTCAAAGCCCACACCTATTTACTATAGGCAATGCCTTCCATAATTAAGAAAGAGTATGTTCATAAAAAGAATTTCTTGTCTATATCTGGTTAGCAAATGAAAGAAAGTGTTCTGTGACAGAGATAGCCAAGTTAATGAGAAACAAGATGAAATGAGCTAAACGCACAGTTCTTCCATGTAAAAACTACCAAATACGGATCTAATTGTTGAGCACTACAGTGTAACGGTCAGGAACATGGTCTTGGGGTCTGACCAGTGTGGATTTTGACTTTGGCTCTATCACCAGATGTTTTTCATCTTTCTGAAGTTATGAAAGCTCTCTGCGCCTCAGTTTTCTCATTTTTAAAGATTATAATGACCTACCTCAGGACTAAGTGACTAAAGAACTAAATGAAGGGACATATATAAAATTTATGTGTGAATATGATGTATTTAGGCTCGTAATTAGTAGCTGTGCTTATTAGCACACAGGGCCAAGCCCTAATTGCGACTGAGAAGAGCCTTCATGGATGAGAAGAGAACAAGAACAAGTCAATTTTCCCAGACAGCTCAGTCATAGAGCATCCTGGGTTCTCATTCACGCCCTCCTCCTGTCTCTTGTTCTTTCCCCGTCCACCAAACATGCTACACCACATGGAGCATCTCATTTTATCTAACGTAGTTCTGGTCCTACATCCACCAAGAATTCTTTTTGTACTCTCCCTGGCTCACACCCTGGCTTTCTCTTGAGCTTCCCACTCTAGGCTTTCTCTCTTTATCAGGTATTTTATTTCCACCTCCTCAAAGGGACCAAGTCCAGGCTCAGCACGTAAGGCACCCACCATGCCATTCTAACCCGTCTTTGCAGCACTTAGCACCGTCAGAGTTTTTCCTTACTAAGGATTGGTTTGTATGGCATGCTCACGTTAACAAAAATGTGAAAACTGGCACACAGATTTGACAATCATGACTCTAGATTGCTCTGAAGGGTGGCCACTTGAAGGAAGTAGTGCTCATAACAAGTTAAATGAAAGTGGGACGGGATTCAGAATGGAGTGGGAGGGACACCACAGACAGAAAAAATTGTAGATCTGAGATCTGTATACAGTTCTCACCATGGAAAGGAAGCAGTTGTGAGTGTAATGCACTTTTGACCTTACCTGAACTATAATTTCGTAAACTGAGTTGCAAAAAGAAATAGCTTCCTCCCCTGGCAGAGAAAATCTGCAAGTTTTTATGCATGGACAGCTGAAGAAGTTAGGTTGAACTTTCCACTAGAGTTCAAGTAGATAATAGAATCACTATGGAAACCAAAAGACCAAATAAAAATCTGAGAGGGGCTATTCTACTTTGGGATAGGACATGATATGTGTGTAACTTCAAAACTGTACCGCATAGCATTGGTAGTGCTAATAGTTTTTGTTTTGTTTGTTTTTGTATAAGGTTAGCAAGGTGCAAGAAACCGCCTTGTTCATACTCTGGTACTAGAAATAGTGCAACATTCCTGGGGAGCAATTGCTGTGTAAAATAAAAGCCTGTTTCCTTAAACAGGGACCATTTAAAAAATTCACTATTGAAAAATACTAAGAACTTTTTCTGGGTTTTTAGCTTAAAAAATTGTAACATCAAATTTTTTGCTCTTTTTGATCATTACCAAATCATCCATCATAAAAGAGGTGGCCAAATAAATTAGGATTCATCCAGTAATGAATAATTATGCATTTGCTGAAAATTGTTTTCAAGGATTTATTAAACTTTTCTCAAAAATTTTTAACCACTAAAATTCTTACAACAAAATTGAAAAAGCAAAAACCATAACTTCAAATACTATATCAATTTACTAATAATTGACAGAAACATGTCATTGAGTCCAAATTAAAACGTGTGTCTTAGTTACTTTTCTCTCATTGCTGAGACAAAGTACCCAACACCCAAAATGAAGGAAGGAAAAGGTTTATTTAGCTTACAGTTTGTGGAGGTCTCAGTCCATACTTGGCTGGTTCTGAGGCAGAGTAGAACATGGCAGAGGGAAAACGTTCATGGCAGCAGAGCACAGCAAAACAACCAGAGCAAAAGGGAGGAATGGCTGCAAGCAGCCTCTTTCTTTCCCTTACTTTGTAAACAGCCTACCGCCACCCAGCAGGTGTGTAGCTCTCACAAGTCTCCATGCCCTCTTCCACAGGGTCAGGATGTGTACAAAGCAAGCACCCTGGCCTCCCGCTTAATCACTCAGCCAAACCTCTAGACTCCCCAAGTTGACACAATGTATCAACCATAACAATATGAATTTGACTTAAATTTTATTCCTTAAATTTTGAATGCTGATAATCTCATTATAGTTAATAGATATACACACACATCATACCCATGTACCCTCAAAACTAAATAAAACTAAGCCAATTGTTAATTTAACATAGTTATATCTGAGTGATAAAATACCAGAGAATTTTTGTTTCTCTGCATTTTAAAAGTTAAGAAGAATGAAAATATATTCACTAGAGGTAGTTTTTTGTTGTTGTTACTGTTCTGGTTTTGCTTTTGTTTTTTAGAGAGAAACCTTATCAACCTTGTTGAGTTTTTCTTTTGGCTTGTTTATTATTAAAGTATTTTGCTAAGCAAAGATGAGTACAAAAATCAAAAGCTAGTAGTCTTTCAAGTCTAAATGCCTACATGTTTCTAATTATTCACATGAAATATATTTTCATTGTGGATTTCAGGAAATAGAAGATAAAGACTGCCAGGAAATAACATTGGAAGTAGTAACAACAAGAGTAGTAAAACCTAGGAGTTCCTAAGAGGATCACAAAGGGTGTAAGGGCAGAAGGGCCAAAGAGCACAGTCCTCAAGTACAGAAAGAATGGGCAAAACTGTTCCTGGGTTGAGTCTCCCAGAGGTGTGTTCTACGTTCTTCCTGTCCTTAAACAAAGCCACAACAGTTACCAAGGTTTTAATATGTACTAAAGTTAAGAAAAGAAGCATGCTTTCCCTAGCAAGTTTGGGCCAGTTAAAACTAGAGAAAGAAAAACATTGTGCAGGGTGAAAATGGACCACCATTAAAGAGAGAGCACAGTGATCCTAAGGTCAGTGTTGTTTTGTGTCTTCTGATCCTCAGGCTGATGTCAGGTGTTTGCTGCCCTATCAAAAAACCTACTCCAGCTCTTGTGAGAATTAAAGATGGAACTCACTGATTCCTGCCACTTGCAGGCCTTTGGGAACTGTTCTATGCATGTATCCTATAGCTTTGTAATTAATAGGTCATACCCACTTCCCCAGCTGGTTTACCATGCCCTAATCTCCTGCCTCAAAACCAGTTGCCTATAGTTTGGTCCATTATTCTAATAACAGAATTTTAATGATTAAACTACCAAGTTTAATAGATTAAAAACTAATAAGAGTAAAAACTCATACAGGAGAGCCAAGGATATAGGTCAGTGGCACAGTGCCTGAGATTCCCAGTACCAAAAAAAAAAAAGAACCCTACAGGGCTGAACATGGGTTTGTCCAGTGTGTACACTGCACAGAGTGACTCTACAGAAAGCAGTAGATAAGAGACTGAAATGCAGATACTAGAGGAAGAGGGTCCCCATTTTTGTGTTTAAGCAAAGCTTTCTTGTAGATTAGTGGTAATCCTGTGGATAGAAGATGAAGAGCTAGAGACAGAAAATTTTAGGTATAGGGCCAATGATAACAAGTACAGAGAGATATAAGATTCCATTTGTTTGTCTTTTAAAATAACTACTCAAGCATCGCGAGGTATTTATGAGGGGAGCCAGTAAATATTGAAGATACAGGAAAAGGCAGGGGCTGAGAAGCTGTCCCCCAAAGTGGAGACAGGGAAATGACTCACCTTTATCCAGGGCTTCACTGACTTCTGTCATACAAAAAGAATTTTCAAGACAGGGCAATGAGGCATAAAGAACTGAAAATTGATATTCAAACCAAATAGAATGCGGGCCCTCGAGAGAGGTGCCTCGTAATCTGGCCCTAGGATATTTAGTGGTGGAAATTTGTAGAACTTGTGAATTGATACAAAGTTTCGGCTTGGATTAATGAGAGAAAAGCATTTGCCTCCCTCAGATAAAGGCTCATATCACAGGTGAAAGCATGGCCCATTCTGCTGGAGAAAGACACAGGCCCAAGCTAATGTCTGCTTGTTTTGTCTGTTAAGAGGGTTGATCTAGCATGTCTCTCCTAAAAACACTATTTGAAACTTTTGAGTCTGTCTCTCTATATTAGGGCCGGGTTCTGCCCTAACCTTTCAACCAAGCTCCATTTATATTATCTCTAGGGCTTTCTGGTCTAGAAGAGAAAAACCAGCCCGAGGAGCTTAAGCCCCTTGATAACTGTGTCCTGAAACTTAAGTCTTCTGAAAAGTACAACTTTAGAATTATGATCTTTCCAGGTCTCTTTCCTACCTATTTTTACTTCTGTCATAGGAAAGATGGGGAAACGTGCGTAGGAAGACAAAGGTATATGGAGACACTTGGAAGGTAAATTCAGAGGAATGTATGAGCCAGACTTGGTGGCGCACACCTGTAATCCAGCACTCAGAAGGCTGAGGCAGGAGGATCGCTGCAAGTTTGAGGCCAGACTGGAATACATAGTAACTTCAAGGACAGTCTGGACTGTAGATAAGATCCTGTCTCAAAACACATGCACACACACATGTGCATCCACGTACCCAGAGAGACAGAGATGCATGATGTTTGTAGGGAAAGTGTGGGAGAAATTCAGAAAGAACAAAATTCAGGAAGAAGCCCAGCACATAAAGGTGTAAAGGTGGCCCAAGGAGCCCTTATGCTAATTGGCCCCAGTGGTTTTAGCATAAATAAAATAGAGTGACCTAAGGGCAGCGCCACTCTAGTGTATTTGCATGAAATCTTAGGCTCTGTTTTCCCACTCGTTCCACACTCATTTCAAGTTCCTGGTTGTGGTTGCTGGAAGTCTGCCTGCCAGATTAGCCACGTATAACCGTAACATAATAAATCATAGTTATGGGCAAAAACTGTAGTACCACCTTCTCATACTTTCCTCAAGAACCAGATGTTTTTGAGAAAAATATTTCAGTCTACAATCTGCCTTACAGTGCACATCAGTGAATCTGGCACAATGCCCATAAAAGCAATTTGATCCCATAAATGAGAAAAGCTGAGTAATAAGAAGGTTCTAAATGTCTTCTTCCAAGCGGTGTCACTTCGAATAGGTGGCAGTCATTAAACCAGGCTGTTTTCAAATAGTGTGTATGTTATTTTTATCTTCCTTCAAACAAATTCCTTTGGCAATGTTAAAGAAACTCAGTTGTAAAAAAAAAGGATATTTTAAGAAGGTAATTTCTACTTCCGTTTCCGCCAAAGGCAGCCTAGTTTTATTTTTAAAAAGTAAATGATGTAAGAACCTTAAAAAAAAAAAAACATTTGAAGCACAAACAGTGTAATAAAATAAGTATTCAGTGGCAACTTCACCTGTAACGGGACAGGCTAGTCAGTCCCGTGTCACACTTTCGTTTGTTTTACTTGGTATGTTACTAGCACATGTAGTCTACAATCATCTTGGGGGGCTGGGCGCGTGCACGTGCTAAAACGTGTTCCTTTTCTTACTCTCCTTCCCCTGCCCCCAACACTTCTGATTTTTATTTTTGTTGATTTTATTAATCTTAGCTCATGTTATGGCATATAATGTTTAGATTCACTGAGGTTATTCGGTTCTTGTACATGGCATGTCTTTATTCTGCATATTCACTAAGTTTAAGAACTTTGAAGAAAACTACTAAAAATTAAGCATTTTCATAAATGCCCTTTCAAATAGCTTAAGTTAAATACTTACAATTGTTTTAGGTAATTAACATTTCTCTCTGCCATATAGTTTCTTTAAATTTTCTCAGTCTAATTTTACACACTGAAGTCATAAACTGTAGAAGATCGTTTGAAGGAATTTATAGTGGCAGGGGAAACTCCAGTGTTTTGAGAAAACCCAAGAGCAAATTTGGAATGACTGAACACATATCACACAAAGGAAAGAAACGGGACAAAGGAGATGCATCTGGATTCTGATATCACTTCTCAGTCAAACACATAAATCTATATAGCCTCTTATAAAGTGCAGCGTCTGTGTGTCTTGGGTTATCATTGTCTTCGCAGAGCTCTTAAAAAGTCAAATACTCTTTATTCTAGTTCCAGTAAAACTTATTTTGTTTCTACAAGAAGTGAAAAGAAATTTCACTTTTTAAACTTGTCATTTGGAAACATTTTCAAGCTGACAGAAAATTGTATAAATTTGAAGAGTGTAAAGAGTACCTATACATCAAGTTATGTATTTACCCAGATGCATGGTAAAGCATTGCTAATAGTTTACCTTTCTGTGTATACATAAAAAATCTTGGTATGTGCAGACACACAAACATAAAGTGTTCTGTGAATATTCTAAGACTACTTTGCATACACCATCACACCCTTGGACTCGTACCCACTTCAGTGGTGCTCCCTAGGAATACAGGCCCCCTCATATAGTCACAGTGCAGTTCATCAACCTCAGTAAGCCTAACGTGGATATAAACACTTTACCACTGTTTTCTGCCACCTGATTCAGTGATGTTCCTTTTACCCTCTAATCAGGCTGTATGCGGGGATCATACTGTAATTCCTCGTCATACCTCTTTCTGCAGTCTTTTAGCATGCACATGTTTGAAGAATATTGTCTTCTGAATTACAAACCTTTTTAGTAGAAAGTTTCCCATTCTTGGCTTGTCCAATATTTCTTCATGATTTGATTTGAGCTAAGCATTCCTGGCCATAATTCTATGTAAGTAATGCTGTTTCCTCAGAGTACAACATCCGGAAACACCCATGCCCCTGAGCCCGTGTTGGGGAATTCTGACCACTCAAATTTCCACACTACATAGCTATTACTTTCCCCTTGCAACTCATAAGCAATATGTGAGGAGACACTTTTCAGGTCATACAATTCTCCTGCTCCTCTTCCAAAATTTTGCCTGATGTTATTATCACCCTTGCCTGATCCTGTCTTTACTATGCTTGCAAAGAATGTGTCCTAACATTAGCATTTTCCTACCTACACTCAGCATTTTATCACGTGCAATGCCTTTATCTTGCTTATTTATTATTGTTTATTTTATATCTATAAATTACCATATATAGTCTCATGGATTCTTTTTCCCCCCTAGTGGTTCATTATTCATTAATGTCCTTATTTATTTAGGTGATCAAATTCTTTCAGACTTGACTGGCCTGAACCTCTTCAAGTTGGCTTCTGATTCCTAGAATATGACTCCATAATTCATTTTCAGGATCACTTTCTTACTTTCTAGCATAGGAAGATGTCCCAGGCTCAACCTGTAATTACCATGATCTAAACTTGGAATTATCTATTTCTCAAAAATTCCCCAGTTCCTTGTTTCTTAGAGATCAAGAATCTAAATTGCCAGGAGGTTGTAGTTTCTTCTACGTCCTTTCAAGAGATGTAAAATACGTGCACACACATATGCACGTAAACACGTACGTGCTTCCTCCACACATACATCTTTGCATACACACGTGCATATATTAGAAGCCACAAAATTACACTATCTCTCCTTGTTTCAGTTTTTCCCATGGAGCTCTTTAAGACTGCTTTCCCCAGTTTTCATTTGTCCAGCCTTTCATCACACTGAGAAGCTGAGTCCTAAGGACCTAAACTTACTTGTTCCTTTCTCCAAGCCTATAATCCATCTAAAATAGTTTCATAATTATTCACACAATCATAACAAAAAAATCAAGAAGAGTTCAGGAGTTCAATCCTTTACCTGTCAACAACTTTGGTTTTTAATGTTGATAAATTCGACAGCCTATCTTAAAATGTTACCATAAGCATTGCCAACGCGTATAAAGTATTTTAAAATCACACTAAATAATTTATTGCTGAGAAGAGTGTATGATGTAATCCACAGGCCAGCTTTGCAGTTTCCTTCCAAATATTCCTCCACTTGCAAAATAAATGCCATCCCTTCCCGCACCAACCAGTATCATATTAATGAAGCAGGGGCAGGAAGGGAAGTAAGAGATTTAAACAAACCACCATGTGGTGAAGAACAAGAGTTGAACATTTTTGTCAAAAATATATAGTAGAGCTACTACATCTTTATAAACTGATTTATGTTTGTTTGACATTATTTTTAGAACCTTTACTGTGATAGTTTGAATGGTAGTTATAGTTTGCTAAAAGGATGAAGAGTAAAAATTTTCTTCCTATATTATTCAAAATGTCTCATTTATAGCAGCTTATAGTTTCTACTTTATACAGCTTACCCTATGTTTTCCCTTAAACATGCTCTTTCAGACTACTGCCTTTTCTCATTGAGTGAATCCTAGTATATTCTTGAAAAAGATTTATTTCCCCTATTCTTTACTCTTGTATTTATATTTCATATCTATTTGCTTGAATCCTGCAGTCTCATAAAATGGTTTTGAATAGCAGAGCTGCAGAGATGATGGGGAGGTCAGCTATGTTAATTTCAAAGCGCCCCAGACTTCCCTGTGCGGTTGCCTAGCAACCCACTCTCAGGCCTCCTTTGTGGATGAAGGAAGAGAAAGCAATTCTTTTGTACCCTCTCAAGCTGAGATGTTTTATAAAGTGAAAACCTTTCCCAAAAGGTCCAACACAACCCCTGTTTCTCTTTTCTGCCTATTTTGTGCTCTTCACATATGATGAGAGAAATATTCCATCCTTTGATGGCTTAGATCTGATACAGATATAAAATGAAACTAGGCATGACATGGTCAAACTGGAAGTGACCTGTATCCTTATGTTAAACTGAGACACGTTAATTAAATCACAGATCTTCCCCCTCTCTTTTATGAAAGCGTACTTTTCCCCTCAAGTTCTAAAAGCCAGTTACGTTAAATGAAACTGCAACTGCCTGCTGAGCATCAGTTACCATAGTGACGGGAGCCAGGAGTAGGGTTTTTCTCCTTGGGCACAGGATAGCTGAAATGTGTTCAGCCAGGGGACCCATGCAGCATGCTGACTCGAACTCTAGCTTCTGGGAAGCACCTGCTCCGTGCCTTTATCTCTATACTCACACGAAAAAATGACTAACCCCTGCGCTATCCCTCAAAGCCCTCACCGTGTTAAAACTGAACTTCAGTGAGTGGCAGGAGTGACACATCCCAGTAAAATCCAGATGAACCGCTGAGATGTCTGGAGGAGATGCGCTGCCCTTTCAGACATCACTAAAAGCACAATGAAAGAAACAGCTAGAAATTCATGCTGTAAAAATACTTACATACAATTTTTTGGAATCATTTGTAATTTTCTATCCTTATTTTGGAGGCAGACAGTGCTGTTCAGAAGCACACTGTGACTCACACCATTATTTTAATAGAGAGTCTAGCAGAGAACAGGTATAAGACAAAATGCTTTGCGCTGTTCTCACTTCCCTTTATGGGTGGGAAGAGAGAGGCCAGGTAGCACAGTGGGCTTCGGGGCCAAACAGCCGGAACGCTGGTTCTCTGTCACTTATTAGCAGTGTGATTTTGGACAAGTTCCTCAGGATTTTTAAGTCTCAGTTCCCCATTGTTTGAAATGGAGCTAAAAAGAGGATTATTGACAACGTGAATAAGAAAATAATGTGAAGTATCCAATTCAACACTGGTAGCTGCTATTAGGAATTTGTTCAACATATCAGCTAGTGCTTGCTGAGTATCTGATCTATGCCCTGCATTGTGTTTGATAGTTAATATTGATGATCAAATTGATCAGCTTGAGAGGGACCTAGGGGACTCAAAAGGCATGTTTGGGGGTGTTTCTTGGATGGACGGGACCTTAGGGACTGTGTCTGGTGCCTGACACCTCTTCCTCTGTGGTACTGTTCCTCTGCTTCCTGCTTCCCAGATCCCATGAGTTAAACAGTTGTCCACTGTCACGCCCTTCTGCCATAATAATTTTGCCCTGGAGACAGATGACCATGAACTGACACTTCTAAAACTGTGAGTCAAATTAAACCTCTCTTCCTTTAAATTGAAGGAATAAGGGACTTTGTCCCTACAACGGAAAAGCTGATACAGAATAACACTGAAGTCCACCCAAAAAGAAGGCATCCATAGCAGTTAAAAAATAGAACCTATATGAATTTCCAAAATGTTTTTCCTGGGAACTCTGTTCTTACAACAGGGACCTTCTGATGGTTTATTAGAAGAAACCGCTGACATAAATCCTGGGAAATGTGCCTCTTAAAATTTCAGATCATCGAGAGAAGCTCTCACTTTGGAAATAAGACACAAAGATGAATGTTCCCAATTCATTTGTATATGTGTACTAATATATAGATATGTAAGCAATATGGTAAAAAATATTCACTGTTTTCGTGTTGCAAGTTTGGCCATATACAGAGACTGATGTGTCCCTTAACCAAGTTCCCACTACACTGTCAAGGAGCAAGGTCATCAAGATCATCAAGCCCTAAATCCTCAGAAAATTCCTGGAGAGACAGTCCTCAAGTACCTACTAGAAAAGTGCTAGCTGATTCTTTTGTACCTTTCTTCTCATAATATTTAACTAGATATTTTAACAAAAGTCTACCTGGACATTAGCATAGCTGACAGCCTATGAAGTGAACAAATTTTAACAGAGGAAGTACTAAACTTTCATTAATAAAAGCAATTGGCAACATGATAAATTGTTTATTCAGAAATCATAATTTTTCCATTTATTTTCTTCCTGCCTGATGTATGTCATCTACCAAGATGTCTGCTGAAAATATCAACAACACGAAAGCTGTCCAGACTTACACTGTTCCAAATCAAGCAGCCCTCATAAAGATTCCTGTTCTTCTATGTAGATACTACATTGATAAAAGCTGTATCTGTGAACTATGTGCTTTTTCTTCTGTGCTATGGCTCTTTTATTTTGCTACCGTGTAAAAATGATCTCTTACCCACTGTACCCAGCTCATTTGAAACGTGGGAAGAGGACAGGAGAGGATTCATGTAGGCTGACTCCATTTATCCCCAAGATTTCTTAGTGCCCACCCGTCAAGTGCTAAGATGCCACTTGCTTGGGCTGTGCATTCTGAGGTGAATAAAGTCAAACAGAAACCAAACAAAATGTAAAGGGATGGGTGGGAGGATGGTTCTAAAAACCAAGATCCCAGCTGATAGAGTGATGTCCTCAGAAGAGGCAGAGGCAAGTACAGCTGTTTGAGTGCCGGGGAGAGGAGACACCCCACAGGATAAAATATATGGCTCTCCCTGGGGGTGGCTCTGCTCCTATGAAGTCCCTGACAGCAGAGATATATATTGCTGACACACACTGGGGCAAAAATATCATTACAAATTTGCTAAACATCCGTCCTTCTTCCTTCACCCGTCCCTCATAAGCACAGGACACTAGCCTCTCTCTTCTAGTCCGTCCCCACAGAAGAACTCTTTCCTTGCCTCGGATGAACCCAGTTCTCTTCAGTTTCTTTCTTTTTTTAAATTTATTTTAAGAATAAAAGAAGGAAAACACATGAACAGACAGGAATCCATCTACAAAGTCTCTTCAGTTTCAATTCAAGGTATTTGTTAAGGCTCCATACCTTCTTGTTCTGTCTCCTAGTCAGGGCATTGTGTCCTCTTCTTAATGACTAATATACAAATCAGTGGATACCTCATTACACCCAAATGTCTAATCAACAAGAACACAAAAGTCTATGTTGCTCATATGCAAAAAGACTTTAAATGCGAAAGTCTTCCAGTGCAACAAAAAAAGACGAGAAATACAGAAGTATTGGTTCTATATTAATACGAATGTTCATCTCCTGCCACAATTCAAAATACATTGCTAAAGAATCAGAAAAGTAAAAGCTGCTTATATAAAGAGTTTCTGAATTGTTCTGGCCTTGCTTTATCAATCATCTTGCTCTGCTTCGCGCAGATGCCCCGCCCAGCCTAGGCTTCCATCTGTCATAGGAACATGACCATCTGGTGTCAGTACAGATCATTAATCCTTCCACATATCCGAGTTCTTTCAAACATTTTTTTAAAAGAGTAGAGAAATCTTCATTAAATTCCTATGGTGGTTCTGCTTGATTTCTATCAGGGATCAACTCAAAGTGATACAAGTGGTGTGGTGACCGCAGGGCAAGACCTCTGCCTTTAGGGGGTGTTATGGGCCACCTACTATTGTTATAGCAATAACTATGAAGTTACTGGCTTCAAGCAACACGAATTTATTTTCTTAACCTTTAGGAGGTCAGAAAGCCAGAGCAGATGCTATAGGGCGAAAATCATGGTAGGGAACAGAGCTATATTCCTTTTGAAGGCTCTGGAGAAGAATCTGTTGGCTTTTCCAGCTTCTAGTGGCTGCCTGCATTAACTGGCTCATGGCCACATCATTCTGACTTCTGC
This sequence comes from Dinomys branickii, assembly GCA_004027595.1. Taxonomy (NCBI): domain Eukaryota; kingdom Metazoa; phylum Chordata; class Mammalia; order Rodentia; family Dinomyidae; genus Dinomys; species Dinomys branickii. Next base: position 13,236 of record PVLD010002438.1, on the reverse strand, counting down.
TTGTGTTGTGTCACCACATCTCCTTCCCCAACTTCCCTTCCTCCCTGGTCGTCTCATAAGATTCTTGCGATTACATTGGACCCGTTTATGTATTGCAGGATATGCTCAAGTTCCTCAGTCAGGTCTGCGAAGTCCCTTTGCCCTGTAACACACACTGACAGGCTCTAGACGCCGGGCGGAGACGTCCTGTGGGGGACCACCATTCTGCTTGCCACAAGCTCTCCCCTAATCAGAGATCTCCTTCTTGGAACTCAGAGAACCTGATTTCTAATCCATAGTTAACAATTTAAATAAGGATAGGGCATAGGGATTTCTAATATCTGAGATTTTAATCTTTAATTTATGGGATTGCAGACTCCAATTCTGGCCCTAGTCCATAGGGTGTTCTGAGGGCTTTAAATCAAGCTAAGCCGGGTTCTCCTCCCTGAGAAACCCTGAGAACCGGGGTAAGTTCTCCAACTGCTCTGAGCTGCAGTTATGTCTCTTGTACAGAGATGTCTCAGGGAAAAAGAGATGCAGATACAGAGTTGCCTGCTGGATTGCTCTTGGGAGTAACACTGGTATGACACTGACAGAAGCAAGAATGAATTGTGAAGAAATCACAAGAAATGCTTCAGCTCATCCCATGGGCTTCTGTGACTGTCCTACTCTTTTGGGACTGATCCATTTAAGGCAAAGGAAGGGGGCATTGCAACCTGCTTAGTCAACCTGCCTGAGCAGGTCCCATAAGTTAGGTGAGAGTGGCACTTGCCTGGAGGACAAAATATAAAGGCCCCCAAACACTCAGTATCCAATATAAACAATGTTTTTATGCATTATTGTCAAAAATCTAAATCATTGCAAAATCTGCAATGAACAGTTGTCTTGGTTACTTTTCTCCCGTTGCTGAGACAAAATACCCAACACCCAAAATGAAGGAAGTAAAGGTTTATTTAGCTTACAGTTTGTGGAGGTTTCAGTCCTTACTTGGCTGGTTCTGAGGCAGAATGGCACATGGCAGGGGGCAAACTGTTCACAGCAGCAGAGCACAGCAAATGCTGCAAGCAAAAAGGTGGAATGGCTGCAAGCAGCCTCCTTTTCTCTCCTACATTGTAAACAGCCTACCCCCACCCAGGGGGCGTGTACCTCTCACATAACCTCCATGCCCTCCTCTTCCACAGGCTCAGGATGTTTACAAAGTAAGCACCCTGGCTTCCTCCTGAATCACAAAGTTAACCTTTAAAACTTCCCAAATAAACATAAACAACATCCCACAAGGGTAAGGGCATATCCTGTTTACCCCAAGATTTTCAACTGCTGAGTTACTTAGTTAAACCGCTAGACTCCCCAAGTTGACACAATGTATCAACCATAACAACAATGTATTAAAATTTTTAGCTAGAGACACGTTAGAGTATCTGATACAAGGAAAAAAATGATCATATTGATGTTTTATTTAAAACTGATATTTTGATCATCACTGATTCTTTGCCTTTTAATAAATTGATGTAATATATTATTTATAGTCATGTTGGAGGGTTTTTGTTAAAAGCACTTCTTAAATCCGGTTCCCCAGACCAGTTCCTCACCTGTCTCCCCCTTGTCCTGGCCCAGCATTGAACATGGCTGCTCCTCACCCCAGGGAGGGGTTATAATTTGGGGCCCAGGGCAATTCCTAGAGAAAGGTTTAGCTATGTGGCATCAACAGCCAACTTCTAGCATTGGGCAGCTGAGTACATCGATCTTATACAGGAGAATAGGGCCAGAGGCCACAGCACCCACTGTGGGATGCACCTCCCTGCCTATAAAAGCGTTGTTTTGCCTTGTAGTTGTTCACTCATCAGGATCCTCTTGATGCACCCTAAAGACCTATGTAGGTACCAACACTAACGGTTTCAGACCCTAGTGAATGTAGTCACAGACCAGACTAGGCCTGACCTCTTCCTTTCCATTTTCCATTTTCCTTACAGCCAAATATCTGAATGAAAGGGCCAGGTAATTTACTTAGACCTGAGGCTGACATTAATATCTCTGGGAACATATTGCTCTGATCCACGGCTCATTAGCTTTGGCTAGGATTACTGAGCAAATAAACCAAAGTGAAACTTCATTCTATCTCATGACCTTTCTAGACCCTTAACCCCAGAAAACCTTATCTGTCAGTGATCACAACCAAGCTAGAGGATAGGTATAAATCTTTTATTGCTATAAAAAAATAATAAAGGCAAAATGCAAGGTCTATCAAATGTGGGTTGGCGAACGCTGTGATAAATCTGGCGTATATTCATGATATTCTAGAAACAAGTTAACTTGAAGAAAAGAGTATAAGTTCTTTGTCTTCATTCAAGGACCTGTGATTGTCAAAAGGAGAGGGTATTTATCATCCCTGGGTATATTAGTGATTTTTCGAGGGGAGAAGTGCTTACAATCTCTGACGGTCACATCAGAATCGCCTGAAGTGCTTAATTAGGCAGCCTCTTTCTAGTGTCCCACTGGAGAGATTCTCACACTTAACCTTGATTCCCATGAAAGGTTTCATGATTACGGCAGGGAATTCTGTTACTGATGGGAAAATGAAGTTTGTGATAGATGTCTGCAGGTAGAAGAGGGAGAGGACCACTGTTACAAGCTGAAATTCTTTGCGCTACGCACACAAAACAAACCAGTGGCAAGATATTACACAATTAATGGACACACGCGGGGGCATTTTGCTACATGAAAAGAATAACTGCAGTTCCTTTTTATGAGCCATATTTCAGTAACAGGTATTGGATAGTATTTAGAGCACATCACTTATAGAGAGGGGAAAAAGCGTTGTTCAAAGCTTTGGGGAGGTTTTTAAATCACATATATTCTAGCTGAAAGAAAAAGATTACACTGTGTTATGTTTCATTAAGCCCCCTCCACCTCGGGAAATGCAGATTGTTGACACTACTTTTGTTTTCCTGGATTGACAGTAGTTTTCTCGCTGTGTTTTTCTTTTCTTTCTCATTCTTTTTTAAGCTACATGACCTTTACCAGTGCAACTTTTACATAGCTTCTGATGAAAGAAGCAACAAAATTTCTGGGCATTGTGTACTCTTTACATAATATACTTCCCTAAAGAATCCTTCTTCTACTTTTGCAGATCATTTACCAAAACTTACACCCTGAAGTGATTTTTGTAACTGCTTCTTCATATATGCACTTATTTTACTTCCCTTGCATACTTCTCTTTGTGATTTTAGTGCCCTCTGAAGATAGGGCATTCATGTCAGATTTTTTCTCATGATAATCATTTTTTAAATGGTCTGAGCACTTTTTCCCCACTGTAATCCTAACTGGCTGTACTGTATCTGCATTATGGCTCAGTCTTTGACATTAGAGTTGCAGTGTCCAAACCATGATAGGCTTCAGTCGTGGCCACTGACGCAACCCTAGGCTTTTCGGCTAGTATTTGAATCAATTTATCTATTCCATTTTAATAAAGTTGTTGGACAGTTGAACATCTAGATAAACTGAGGGAGGTTGAAATTCAAAGTCACTCTCTGGGAATATCCATTGTTCATCTTCCTATGGTTTATTAAGGAGAAAAAAAGAATTGAAGTGAACTAAGAAGAAGGTCTGGTTGACAGTAATATTTTCTGTTTTTTTCTTTAGCCCCTCCTGCTTTAAATCATGATAGTACATAAAAGAAGGCCTACTCACATTGTCAAAATATTAAGAAATAATTCTGATACATCAAGGGGAAGAAAATATTGATGTATTTAAAACCTAGAAAGAACTTTTAGCCCTAGACTATTAAAGGGAAGTTGTGGGTAATTTCATCCTGTAAATAAGATATTATATTGAGATAAATTACAAAACGAATTGCTGTAATATGGATTAACTGCTGACTTTTGAGGTGAAAAGTACAAAAATGACATTTTGGACTTCATGAAGTTTATATGTTTGCGTTATTGTTGTATTACACTCTAAAAGTACCTTTCTATGATATATTTTTAAATCAAGCTAAAAATGACATGAAAATGTTAACATTGTATGTCTTCTAATTAATATATATGTTATATATATATATATACACACACACACACACACACACACACACACACACATTTTTATGTTTGCATTTGCCTTCATGAGAAAGAAATGCTTTTATTGTGTCCTAGGATATGTCAAGTGTGGACTAGGTGATTTCTGCTGCTGTGGTGAGCTGGTTCAGTTATATTCATGAATATTCTTCATGGAAAATTCCCACTCATTGCTTCTTGGTGATATTTGTCTGAATCTTCCTTCTCAGAACATATCTAAAGTTTTGTCACTTTTTAAGGTATAGGATTCTTTTCTAGGGACAGTCATGTTGTGATATAGTCATGTTTGGGGGCATAAGGCAGGTATTAGATCTACACAGAAACAATTTCTCAGTATGATACCAGGGCTGACTATACAGTAGCACCTAATAAGATTAAATAAATATAGGGAGAAATTAAAAGATACTCTTCTGGCATTTTTCATTCCCTTCAGGAAAATAACCTGTGAGCCCTATCAAAAAGAGTTTCTGTTAATACTGGTTGAAGACATTATTGCATTAGAAAGTGGTAGCATTATCTCTTAGACTGTAGGATTCTAGTATTGAAATTCAAAGGCCATATTTTTAAATCTTCTGTAAGTGTTGCTATCTTTGTGTATGTCTTGATTATGTATATAAAGTGAGAATTATCTATACAGATATTCAGTTGTTCTCTTACTGATCTGATGTCGATTGGACTGGTCAGGCATTACAGGAACCAGAGCTGAGATCTCCGAACACTTCACCAATGGCACATCTGCAAAACTAGATGATGCCTAAAGCTTAAGGAAGAGTAAGTTGGGGAATGCAGAGCAATTCAAAAATTTAGGCCCCTAAACTTGTATAAACATCTTGAGTAGTCAGATGTTTATTCTTTCATAGTAACCAAGTAACAAGTGATTACTGTTTTTCATTCTTACAATTGAGATAACAATGAATTAAGATTATTTTGATGATTATGGGGAGAAAACAGTGTTCTATTTCTAATGTAACGAGTATAAATATTTGATGTCAGAAGGGTTGATGCTTGCAGGTCACACTTTTGATTCTCAGCGTTATGCTAAGAGACCAAAATCTGAGAGTTTCTAGTAGTAAGGTGTTTGGTATAATTCTTGCACAGTTCTGCAGCTAAGTCTGCAGACATAGCTCCACCCACCAGGCTTATTCTGTGTATCAGGATAGCTGCATTTTGATGGAGAAAAAAAGGCTGGGAAGTTTTATTTGGACTTCTTCAAATGATGTAATGTTCATACCTTCCATTGCTAAATTTTGCTTTTGCTATAACTGGAGACAAATAAGATTCATTTTTCAGCCCTTGAAAATATTACAATTAGCACAAGAAAGAAAAGAATTCTACCTATTCTTGTGCTATTTTGAACTCACTAGTAAAATTCAGGATCTGCAGAATTAAGTGAGAACAGCAAAAATTTTTTGGTGTTTTTAGATGATGACCTTGCACGATGAAGTGAACTATGAACTCCAAGTGGCTACACAAATACCCATTAGCAGACAGGAAAATCTTTATAAGATTTGAACAATTTGACTTAAAATTATTTGTAGCAGAAAGTATTCCCTACTTTGGGTACCACAAAGTTCTTAGACCTTCCCTGGGATGTTTGAAAAGATTTTATACACTCTAAGGGGAAAAAAAATTAACCTCTGTACCTAGTTGTCAAAAATCCAATTAATTCTCTTTTTTTTCCACAGGAAGAAATGTGACTTGTCCATGCACATGGCCAAGAAATGGAATAGCCCAGTGGAATGGAACCTGTAGTTATAGTTTTTTGAGAATTCTCCACACTGATTTTTATGGTGATTGCACAAGTGTACACTCCCAGCAACAGTGAAGTGTTCTTTTTTCCCATAGCCCCACTAGTGTTTGTTATTGGTTTATTTCTTGATAATAGTCATTCTTTCTGGAGTGAAATGATATCTCAGCATTGTTTTAATTTGCTGAAGGACCAAAGATGTTGACCATTTTTTCATCTGTTTATTACCATTTCTACTTCTTCATCTGAGAAGTGTCTAATCATTTCAACTGCCCATTTTTGGATAGGGTCTTTAAATTTGGGGGGTCTGCTTTTTTGAGTTCTTTATATATTTTAGATATTAGCTCTTTAAGGAATAGCTGGAAAAACATTTTTTGCATATTGTGGGTTGTCTCTTCACTCTATTGGTGGTTTCTTGTGATGTAAAAAAACTTCTTAATAAGACGAAATCTGAGTTGTTGTTTCTTTGCACTAATTCCTATGCAATCAGGGTTTTGTCAAAAGTCTTTGTCTATACCAATGTCTTTAAGAGTTCTACCTATTCTATCTTCCAAAAGATTGAGAATTTCTGTTTTTATGTTTGTATCTTTGACCCATTTTAACTTTAGTGCATGGTGAAAAATATGGGTCCAGTTTTAATCTTCCATGTGTTTATGAAGTTCTTGTGGGATTTTTTTGCCACTAATTTACAGTTGTACTCTGGCCTGATAATATACATGGGAAAATTTCAATTTCTTTCACTTACTAACACGTACTATGATCTAATCTGTGGTCTATCTTGGAGAATATCCCAAATGCAGCTGAGAAAACTGTATATTCTGATTTTCTCAGTGTAACACTCTTCAAACATCTACTAAGTACATTTGTTCAATGTTTGGTTCATTTCTGATATTTCATTGTTGGTGTTTTGTCTAGTTGATCTGTCCATTTGTTATGGTGGGGTATTGAAGTCTGCCATTACAATTGTATTGTGCCTATTTGATTTTCCATATGTTAATATTTGTTTTTTACAGTTGAATGCACTAGCATTTAGTGCTTATCTATTTAAGATTGTTATCTCTTTTTCTTGGATTGTTCCCTTTACAAGGATGTAGTGGCATTCTTTGTTTCTCTTAGTCTTGGTTTGAAATCCACTTTGTCTGCAAATAGAATAGCTACCCCTGCTTTTTTCTGGGTTCCTGGAGTATTATTTTCCAACCTTTGACTTTCAGTCTGTGAATTTCTTTTTTAATTAAATGTGTTTCTTGTATGAAGCATATTGTTGGATCTTGCTTCTTGATCTATTCCGTCAGTTTGTTTCTTTTGATTGGGGAATTGAAAATATTAATATTGATGGTGATAACTGACTTGTACTGACATCCTTGTCACGTTATTTTGCTGTTGTTGGCTCCCTTTTACCCCCCTCTGTTTCATTGCTTGCCTTGTTTGGTGAATTCATTCTTTTGGGTTCATGGAGTTGTAGTCCTTGTTATTTCTTTTTAGAATGGTCTTTGGAACACTTTGGAGTGCTGGTTTGATATTCATGAATCTCCTCAGGTGCTTGTCATGGAAGTATTTTATTTCTCCATCAATTTTGAAGGATGGGTCTGTTGGATACATCAGTCTGGGTTGGAAGTTTTATTTTAGGGCTTGAAATACTTTACCCCATGCTCTCCTTAAGAGTTTGTATTGAGAAATTGGCTGTGATTCTGATGTGCTTTCCTTTATAGGTGACTTGTTTCTTTTCTCTAACAACTTGTAATGTTCTGTTCTTGTGTTGCATTTTCAAAATCTTGACTATCCTATGCCTTAGAGTACGTTTTAAAAATCATGACTAATTGGAGTTCTATATGCCTCACTTAACTCTATGTCAAATCTTTTCCCTGAGGAAGTTTTCTGCCATTACTTCCGTGAACATGGTCTTTATGTCATTTGCACTATTTTCTGCGTTTTCATTGACTGATCAATCTTATGTTATTCTTCTTGGCATCATCTAGCAGCTGTTGGATTGAGCTTCTCTGGTCCCTTGCTATTTTTAAGACATCTTTCATTTCTTGATCACTAACTGTAATCTTGTCCCTGTACCTTAAATTCTGTCCTCACATTAGCTCATTCTGATTTGTACACTTTCTATGGAATTTTTAATCTCCTGGATATATGTTTCAATCTTTTCATGGATTCCATTTTTTTCTGTGTTTGGTGTTTACAGTTTCGATCATTTTCTGAAATTTCTCATCTTTTTAGTCTGTATCTTTTCTACAGTCACTAACTCTGGCCTTCATTATGGTCACAATCTCTGTAATAGTGATCTGGGAAATTATTTCTGATTTGATTTTTTCTAGAACCGCCTTCATTTGCTTTCTTATTTCTGCTGTTATTTTAGAGAGTCCAGGTGAATGGCTTTCTAATTGTTCTACCTCGTTGCTCCCTGTGTTTGCCTTTGGTGAGGTAGAAGTCTGAGGATGCATCATACGTGTCTTCTAATTTTCTGTTTTTGTTGTTTAACTCCTGGATTGATTCCCTCTAATTGCTTGTGACAAGTAACTTTATTACTAGTATTTAAATTACTACTTTTCAGGGAGTCTTCCAGGTGTAGCTGGCTTTTGGGTTTTGAGTCCACTGCAAAATCTTGCTTCCTCAATTTATTTTGGATGATAAGTTTCTGTGTGGCTAGCCCAGACTCTGGTTCTTGGTACTAACCTACAGTATTATTTATGACCCTTAGGCAATCTCAGTTCTTGGAAGAACAACTAATTAGAACAATTATGTCACCTTAGCTAAAACAATACAATCAACAATAACAAAAGCATCATACACAGCCTAGAAAAGGAAAAACTGTGGTCACTATTAATTTGCCACTTTTCACCACATAAACTAGATTTGTGGCTATATAACAACATCTAAAATGAACCAGAAAATTATATACAGTAAATAACCCCTCAATATGATGTTTTTATCCTAGGGGAGAAAATTTTAAAGAAATTGGGGGGGGAGATAGAGAATTAAGAGTAAGAGATTAGAAGCAAGACTGGAGGACAAAGAAAGATTATTCAAATTTGGGGTAGAAAGTCACCATGTACCTGCAAGTTTGAGCTGCCCCTCTCTCACAGTGAGTCCAGGCTCAGGGAGAAAGCACCACCTGCTACCTCCTTCATTCACTCTTCCTATAGGCTTCAATTTTTGCTTCAGATCCTTCCTTGGCCCCAGGATCCATTTTCCTCTTTCTCTTACTTAGGTTGCTATATTCCAGTGTTTGGACACCAAACCTCAGAGAGGCTCTTTCTCTGCTGCTCACCACACTACTATTTTCCTGTAAATTGCTCTTACTGAATGATAAAGCACCATAATAAAAATATATTTTGGACCCCATGCCTAAAAGTATCAAAGATAAAAGAGTTTTGGAGAAGGAATATGTTGGCTATTCCTAGAGATTTTCCCCTTGGGAAGTCAAGTAGATGAATAAGAGAACAATTCTACATGTTCTGCTTTATGTCTAAGTCCCCAGCTCTTGGCTGTAAAATGAGTAATTCCCAGTGGAACCCATGATGAAGGACTTTTGGCTGTTTGTGCATAGACTAACCATCTACCATGAGATTGTTCTACTCAAATGGAAGGATATTTTCAAGTAGACTGCACTATAGCAAACAAGTTATAACACATTGCCAAAAAGTTCATCATCACATTTTCTCCATATTCAAATCTAAGTAACTTTTTATTATTAGAAGAAAACTTTCTTTTCCTTTCAGCATTTAGGAGTGTATTTTCCTGAGAGTGACTCCATTTCCCAATAAAAATTTGGATACCTGTAAATTTCTAATTCAAATATTCCATGTCAGCATAAACTCTTTAGTCAGTGACAATATGGCTTCAGTGCAGAGCATTTTAATTGTCTATTGAGGGGAATTCAAATGCTAAGAGATGAGTTTATCAGATTTTACTTCATAAAGCACAATAACTGTCTGTCTAGTCAAGCTCTTTCTCTTCTTTTTCTTCATAAGTTTTTGGATCTTCATTTAAATTCATTTCTGACATCACTTCCACCTCACAGCCATTCTAATAATTTTGAAATATTTATTGAATAGGTAAATATTCTTGACAATACATAAACTCTTTATGAGCATTTACATTGTAATTTACATAATTCATGTTGTGCACTAGATTTCATTCTCTGTCATCTTTTTAATTCACTCAGTACTATTATTTTTAGATGGTGCTATTGTGTTTTAATTCACTTCTTCTAACAACTACATGTTACTCTCCATACTATGTACTCAACACATTTTTTTATTTGTCCATTCTTACAGTAATAAACTTGTTTGACACCAGTTCCCAACTGTTAAAAAGTAGGTAGTAGATCCTGGTACTGTTAAATTTCTCCAAATATTGTTCACTGACCTTAGGAGTTCTAGATACCTTCTAACCTTGTATGAAGACTCACAAGTCTCACAGTCTTACCAACACTCCATATCCTTAAGAACTGTACTTTTTATCAACTTGATGAGTATTAAAAGAATATTTTATTTCAATTTGCATTTATTTGATTAACAGAATTATTTAACACATTACTATACACTCATTAGCCATTTTGAGTTATTTTTTATGAATTACTTTTTCATATCTTTCCCAATATTTAAATCTGGTTTTTTTTTTTTTTTTTTGGCAGTACTGGGGATTGAACTCAGGACCCTGCGCTTGCTAGGCAGGCGCTTATTCCACTGAGCTATATCCCCAGCCTTACTGGTCTTTTAAAAATATAAATGATTAAAGTTAAGATGTTTGCCTATCTAGCATCCTTAGGCTTAAAAATTGACCTAAAAGTTTGCAATTAGAACATAGTAGGTGGTGGTGGTAGAATTTGCAGATAGAAAGGACTGTTAAATATTAATTCAAATTACAGTTTTGCTACTTATATAGTAAGTGACTTAGAACAAGTGGCTTCATCTCATTGGGTTGTGTGTATGTGTGCTTCTGTGTGTGTGCAGCTATAGAATAGGAGAAAAATAACCACTTTATCTTGAGAAGCTTGTTATTTACTATAACATTTAATACAAAACCATTTATGTACAGTATGAGGGCAAATACAGGTGTGCCATAGAAATTAATTTGTTCCTCTTTTGTGTGACATATAGGAGGAACTCAGTAATTAGTATTCATCACACTCATGCCAGCATCCTCATTGTCATTGTTTAGGAAAAGCCTTACTTGAAGCTGCAGGGGGAGATTGTCTTCTAAGGTCATTTCCACTCCCACACAGTTGTAGGGCTCATTCACACACTGACCACAATCTTAGCATTAATGGGTTGTCAGTTCTGTGATTTACTCTAAGATTTTCCTAAAATCTTGTAAGAGAATTTTTCTGATATTTTTATATGGATTCTGAAACCACCAAATTAAACCTATAAAAAAGGAAAAGCCCCAGAAACTTTAAATCTTTTTTCCTTTCTTCTTTCCTTATTTTAGTTATACATTAACAAAAGAAAGTCAATAATAAACTCATTAAAGAATATATACTGGGCCAGGTATATAGTTCAGTGGCAGAAGCACCTGCCTAGCAAATGCAAGGTCCTGAGTTAAATTCATGGTTAAAAAAATACACACACACACACACACACACACACACACACACACATATTATAAAATATATATATATATTATAAATATATAATTTAATAAAATTGTTATTTAAATGAGCATATTTCTTTATGATTCAGTTTCCTTTATCTATAAAATAAGTTAGATTCAGTAATTTTTCAGCTCTTTAACTGATTCCAAATTTCCAAGCTGTTTAACATGATTCCCTGGGTCTATAGGATGACATGGCATGCTAATAAGATGCTGCTACTGGAAGAATTGTGCTTCTGGAGGACCAAACTTAGGTCTCCCAGCCAGCTGTGGTAAGCCCACTCAGAAGGCCTTTGTGTGGCCATCACAGAAAGTTGTCCCTTATTCAGAAAGAAGGAAAGGTGTGATCTTGCTCCCCCACAGAGAGATGGATTTCAGTTTCCTAGACGCCTTTGTGGAGAACAGGGAAAAAGTATATAATGGTCCAGGGGTCAGTCTATTTCTGATCCAGTTATGGCCATGTAGACCTCCAGCTTCAAAAGAAACCTGTAAAGCTCTGACCTCATACATGTACAGTTTCTCTGACATTCCTTTTCTTTAATGTTATTAAACACTCATTCTTTATTTTAATGTTATTTATCTTGGTTATTATTGCAGAATTGTGTATTTGTATGTTTAAAAATCTATTTTTCTTCCTTATTCAGTGTTTTCTTCAGGACCTGGTATAATTACATTTAAGATGTTTTGTAAATAACAAAATAATCCGATTTACAAGGGGAGAGCTGCTGTCCATGAAGGCAGCTTCGCCTTTGCCCTTCTGGCTTAGCGATGCTGTTTCCACCCCTCCTTGGCCCAGAGCCAACAGCCAGCATTTCTTCCTTATCACCTGACCCGGCCCTCGCCTGACGCCTCCGGGACGATGTGGACTTTCCTTCCCACCCTGTGACATTTCCCCAGGTTCGCTTCACCCACTGCAGGCCACCTGCTGGCTGTGCAGGACTCATTGTACTTATTTAAATACACGCTGTTGTCAAAGGCTTAGAGCAGATGAGCCCCACCTGGAAAATGACTCTCATTTAGGTTCTTAAATGCCCTCAAGGATAAACACCATTTCTTTCCTGCCTCACCACCTTACAGAGCAACTGCATTTTTGTTCAGATTTGACGCAAAGCTGAATGGTCATGTGCTGGACAGATTCTGGAGAGAAGTCCTTCCAGAACATAGCACCCACTTTCACCCCGTAACAGTGCACAAGTGAGACCTCGAAGTGAAAGCAAAAGCCAGAGAATATCATGTAAAGTATATAGATACTGTACAATAAACTGCTTCTCTGCCAACAGAAATGCATTGAGGCTGAACTCAAAAGAGATGGCCAAATTTTATTCATTTACTTATTATTTATTATTATTCACTATATGCCAGATATTTTTGCTACCAATTTTCCCAAATTATGTCATGCTAAACTGTTACCTACTATTTTTTTTAGGGAGCAGTCCTCTTTATTTTATGAATAAATTTATAATGATTAGTTGATAAAATATTTAATGACTACTTAGAAGGTGTTAAAATGAGCTTGATGAATACTTATTTCATGGAAAGGTATACAGGAAATATTTTAAATTGCAAGACATAAAATGGTTGTTGCAAGACTTCTTTAATTTTGAACTTGCTATGCAAACTATTTTTTTCGAATACAGCTCGGCCGGGGAAGATGGCGACTGGGTGAGCAGCAAGGGAGCGAACCTCCTTAATAAACACCACCAGCTCGAGACAGACTTGGTGAGCGTGAATGCCGGAACCTCGGCTGGGAAGTTTAAACTGGGCGTATTTCTCTGAGATGCCGGGGGAGATGTGGTAGGGCGGACCAGGCTGCCGGGGCGAGACGTGGGAAAGTCCCAG